>DWAO01000140.1:0-32616 GCA_018230605.1 Heliconius congener | reverse complement strand
TAGATAATTATTTTATTGGATTCCAAAATTTGTAATTAAATTTGTATTATAATTTATAAACAATTTATGTTTGCGTCGATTTTATTTGACAATAAAAAAATTGAATATGATGTATTGTAATTAAATTTGTATTATAATTTATAAACAATTTATGTTTGCGTCGATTTTATTTGACAATAAAAAAATTGAATATGATGTATTGTAATTATATATTGTAATGTGTATATTAGTTACTGTGGGTTACCCTTAGTAGGTAGATGAACATACCTTATCGCATCTTTTTGGAGATACGCTTAAGATATACAATCCAGTAATACATCAAACTGATCTAAATAATCTAGAGGCCAGTCACAGAGCAGGGACACAAAGTGTGACTGCTTGCGGGTTCGATCCCTACTCGAAAAAAGAAATATTCAAATAAAATATATATATCCATTTCTGAACAGAACTGAGTATCTTAACACTAAGTTCTCTCTGCCTACCCTTATATGTGTGGGATACAGCGTGAAACTGATTATTCATCTAAATTTGGCTAAGCCAGCGTTAGGAATATAACCGCACAAAAAATGTTTATGTACGAAATCACATTACAAATCATTGATCAGTTAGTCTAAGATAACAAGCATGTAAGTATGTATATTTAAGCAATACTCCCGAATCACTTATACTATTGGCCAAGTAATTAAAAAGTTGCACGAGGACAACACTGGGTGGAGCCCAGTCGACTTGTTTTAAGAAGATCTCTTATTTCTTCTAAATCGATTAAGACTCAGAAAAAAATCACCACAAATTTTATGATAGACAAAAACAGGTCAGACAATTGTTGTCTTTGACAACAATGCCTTTTGTCATAGCTTTTTATTAGCACAAATATTGTAAAAGTCAAGTTTTGCTACAGTCCTTATGATTTACTGATATGTTTACGTACAATTTTATATATTTTAAGAAAATATATTTAAGACACATTTTTGAACTTCTTAGCTTCACAGCGTGAAGCACATAGCAGGGAGTTAAGAGATTCCGTTCCCATTAATACACTTTCGTCCCCACTTTCCGCCGAATTCTTGAGACATTGAGCGTTGAATGGCGGACCTCAACGCGGCGCTTTGCCTCGTTATCATATTTTATTCACCCGAGTGGTAAGCGAACCCATAATAACTGACGCGTCTTCAGTCACGCTTGAGTCCTTGCGGCACTATAGTCTCACAATACATACACTATGAATATAGGAAATATATATACTTATGTACATCTTTATTTATCTGGGGTTTATGTCGTAAGCTATAGCTCTTGTAATATTTTTAGCATTAGAAGATACAAAATTCGAATCAGCCTTTAAGCCACAAGTTATTTCTTAATTTATTTAAAATTTGCACATAATAAGTTAAACCATACTTAAAAATTATTAATAATATTATTATTTTATTATCACTTATATTAAATTATACATTCAAATATCTAAGAATTATTTTTGAATATTTTAGTGATAGAATCAGAAGTTTGTAATTTCTATTATGATTTACAATATCAGAAAAATGTTACTATAACATACTTTTTTGTAAGATAAGCATTAGAATGAAATATTAATATTTGATATAAATAGAAAAGTTGGGTTGCCATTTTCTAATCTCAGAACTCGTGTTGTCACACGAAAAGAAAAAGGTTTGTCATTGTCCTGGTACGTGCCTAGAAACCGCTCTTAGATCTACAACCTACAAAAAGAATTGATGTCGAAGCTATAACAATTTTACAAATACTTATATATATACTAAAATCTTTCAGTATACATATTTAAGATAAAAAACAGTTATTTATGTTTTGGCATGATAAAGTTACATAAATCTATGAACGACGGCGGCATGCACAAAAAAGCAGAACTCTTTGTCACGTTCCTCCCGAGCCGAGCATGCAAACGAGACCGTGGATAGAGAGGCACGATCAAATTAAGCGTTGAATTTGTTCTTGTAATTAATCTGAATTATTTATGTAAAACAATATTTAGAGATTAAGTGTTAAGATATATACATATATATTACAGTATATATATATATATATATACGTTAGTAATATAAATTTATACGTTAATAATATTCGTCTGTATTTTAAAAATATTTTATTTAACTCTGTCACCCAAAAATCCTACACAAGTCGAATAAAGAGATTTTATGTCCACAATTCGCTGTCGCGGATTTCATCGGTGTCTGACGGCCGAGATAAGGCCTACCTTTTGGTGCTAAGGGTGGTTCGTTAATTAAGCTGCGGAACAACGGTGAAAGGAGGGTAGATTAGCCTCGTCACAGAATCGAGAGTTGGACAGAGACATTCTTAGTATTATAAATTGCATGTTTAGCTTTTATGTTATTATTAACTATTTTGCTCTATTCATTATGACATAGGTTTATTATTTCTCAATTTTTATGTTATTTTCAAAGCCTACATTGTATATTATCTGTAACGGGAGTAAGAATTTAGCATATCACAGAAAACCATTTCATAATAGTTTTTTTTAAATTAAGTAACTAGCACGTGACAATATTATTGGATTTAAAAATTGTACGCAAAGAGAACTACGTAATTCAGCGTAAGTATATATATTAGATTTTTAAAAAATTCGCCTCACGCTGTATCTTCCCCACTTAGATTAGATTTTTAAATATTCATTATATATAAGCTGCCGTAATTGTACATTTACTACACGTATTATTACAACCTTATATCTATATACATAAAATATGAAGTTAATAACGAGTGCAAAAAGAGATATTCTCTATATTGAACAGGTTATTCGTTAATATAAGTTCTAATAAGTTTACCCCTCATATTTAACGATAAGAAAGGTACATTAAAAAGGTCCGGTGTGACAACAAATCTAAAGGAAAAATCTCTGCCTCTGAGAGCCCAACGGTGATAAACGAGAAAAACTTTGGAACTAAATGGAGCATTCGAGATGGCGGAGCAGCGCTGCGCTCGTAGAATAATACTTCCCCCGAAGAAATAACACTTATAGTACGCGAGGCTTAAAATCAAATGTCTCCGTTTCTATTCGGAGTTAAAGCGAACAGTTCTGCCGTATCTTGAGCGATGGTGACAGAAATAAATGTCAATGTCCATGTCAAACTTTCAAATTTATAGCTTAAAGATTATTTCAAGCTTAAAATGGTATAAAAATATACATATATTTAGCTCCATAAAATAATAATATTACGGTAATTGTGTTTGGAAAGAATGAATAGCAATGCTATACTTACATGCGTTTCATTTTTTTTAAGATAAATATAGTGAAAGTACCTGTAAAAAACATAGATTAATGTAAATTTAATATCATAATAATAAAACTTCATACAATGGTATTTACATATCGTATTTCTTTATCAAAAACATATAGAATTTAAATTAGCTAAAACGAAAAACTACTCAACCAATTATAATGAAGTATTGTACAAATATAAAATTTTAAACCTTAAAGTAGTATTTTTTAAGCATAGGATAGCCTTAAAAATACATTACTGATAGAAATGAATCAAAACCATCAAAAATGGTTTCAATTTATTAAACTTATTATATATTTTTTCTAGAAAAAATAAGAAAAAGTAGATTGATTGATTTCATAAATTAAGAAATCAATCAATCTTTTTTTTTTCTATTTCTAATGATCAATGTCATGTCATTTAAAGACAAACGCGATCGAAATAACGGTTAAACATTAGTTATGTAACAAAAATTCCGTAAATATTGCTGTATGCAAAAGTAAATGAAAAGTAAAAATGAAATGCGAGGAAGCTAACAATACCTTATCAGATGGTAAGAAAACAACCTGTACAAATTGAATATATGTTTAGCCTGATGTACTTGAAATTTTGTTAAAAAAAGTCATCAAAGAGATAATATTTCGTATATGGTTCTATGGTCTACCTTATCCTATATTAGTAGAAATGATCTATAGTGATCTATAGAAACGCAGCTATATATAAAAGAAATGATAGATAAATATAAAATATAAACATATGACATAGGAGAACAGTGGTGCATGGGCGATAATATCATAGATAAGTGGTGGCGATCGGCACGTGCGCCGCGTCGAGTGCACCGCCTGTGTCAGCGGGTGACCGGCGAGCGCTATACGCCAAAGAGCTACATCGTCAATTACGTGATTGACAAGTTAACCGACCGTGCTCCGGACACGACGCATTGTGACGCATTGACAGCACCATAAAATTCGAATCGTACGTCACAGTTTGCTGAATGCAAACTTTTGTATGACAGTTACACGGTTCATTACTTCGATTGGTGAAATTTGAATTATGGTTTCCCTTTTTTGTTATAGCGAAAAGAAACGGAGCGAGTTAGCTACAAAGTGTAAACTCATCGCAACCTGTAGCATTCTTTTTACTGAAATGAAAATAACGCTCAAATAAATGGATATCATTACGTGGATAATGGAGCAAACTTAAGTTACATTCAAATTTCAGATAAGCAGTAAGAACAGTTGTGCTCCGAGAGACTTGGTAGGAAAAAAACATACTTTTATGAAGCTCGTAAAAACAAATTTCACTTAGTGGGCAATATCATAATGGAACGACGTTACTTCGTATACATCTAATGGTTGCATTGAATCCGCGCGGAGCTCTGGTGCTAACCGCTACTTTTCTATATACGTCAGTACATTACTTTGAAGTAGTAAATACCAGATGATTACAGTTATTAAATAACACAGCTTGTCTCATTTTTCATTTAGTTACTTGCAAAAATCAAATCACAAGCAATTCATGAATAACGCTTCTGTTATCTTTCGCACTAATTGGATTTACAAGGAGCAGTTTATTGTTACATTGAGCATATAATGTCGTAATAAGTTTAATTTTTTTCATATTTAAACAACTTACAAATAACATACTCTTTTTGTTCAGTAAAAGGATAAATATAAGAAAAGATACGGAAGATAATTTAAAATTTAAATTAGGGTAACGAGAAACGAAACTCAATTTAGTTCTTTTTTTAGTCTCGTCCCAAAAGACATGAATCACGATAGGGTGACTTGGCAGAAAGTAAAACAGAGAAACGTTGTAGAGACCGTAGAAGTGATTTCATTTGAACAAAGTTTCTCTCTATCAACGAAATTCAGTGTAATTTGCGAGCAGGGAAAAGTTTCACCTTATCACAGAATTCCACGTGGAGTGTTTTGTTGAATTTTCTAATTTCATTTACTAACTTTTTTTATATTGCTTACTATTATCATGTTGTTTGCCAACATTTATATATTTTTGGTTTTATATTGGATGTATTGTATATATTTATGAGCATTCATATAAAAATCGTTACAAAACTATTTGTTTTTCATAATATTTTATGTAATTATTGTTCTAACAAGAGTAGGAAGAAATTTAGGCGTCGACACTTTACACGCAACGCCTTCAGAATTCGACGGAAAGTGAGAAATGAAAGTGTGGTCCTATGGCTATCCTGCTATCTGCAGGATTCAGCGTGAAGCTAAAACAAATTAAAAGGAATATTTCAACAACAGATAAAATATGAACATAACACATAACTTTTACTTTCTTATATGTAATATTTATTATTCTCTTGTATTCCAGAAAAAGATGAGTCAATAAGAAAAATCGAGAACAAATTATCGAGGTTATAGAAGCTGCAGATGTTAGTGGCACGTCCCGTAACGAATGGAACGCGGCGCGGCTCAGGCCGTAGCCGCCCGTCGCCTGCCGTCTGCCCTCGTAGCACACGTAATTGGAAAGGCGCTACGTGGCTACGATTGCTAAGCGCCCTATCATTAGCGTCACTCAGAATTTTGCTAGTGTTAATGAATCACACCTTATCCAATGGCATTACAGTTTTCTATATTAAATTACCAGTTTTTTTTTTCATTTCATATTGTATGCGTGGATAATGATTCAACTTTAACTTTTTTATATGGTTTGCTGATTACTAGAGACTCGTGTTTTCTAGTTATTTTTTCTGTTACACTTAAATTTATATAATTATTAATTTTAAAACTAATTCTTTTTTTAATGTGAATACTATTATTTTATTACGAGGATGTGTCTTTTGCATGTTCGTTGCGGTCAAACGCTAGCGTATATTAATATAAAAAAGAGTTTTTTTCCCTAATGAGTAATTAAAAAACAGAAGAGGGGAGAGATAGGCATAGCTGTTTTTGTGACGATTAGTGAACAGAGAATCCAGAAGGTTCGGCCGTTCAATTTGCCGGTTCACTTGACACAATTCGACGCCTGACTCGGGGACAATCGCACTCCAAGCCCCGTCGACCTCCTTATCTCCCGTCGAGGTAATCTTTCCTTCCCTCGGCGGCAATAACTCCAAGTGGGCAGGATTACCTGCAAAGGGGCTTCGCAAGCCAACCACCTCTACAAAGGTTATCGATTTAAACAATGTGCCTTGATCTATTTCTTATAATTTTTATTAGTTAACGTCTACGCATATGTATAAGTATACTATGGTTACATATATTTTTAGAACAAATCTTAATAATAAGAAAATTAATATGTTATATATATACTAGTATATATAGAAAATTCTACATATATGTTTTAATATAAATATGCACATAATTAGTGTTTTTCTTTTTATTGTCTTTTCCATCCTGTTTTGTACTAATTAAATGTTATGAAATAAAAGGATGTCAATTTCAGTTAGTCAGCCACTTAACAAACAATACTATATTTTAATATAAAAATATTTTTTATCATTTTATGAGCCTAATTTAAACATATGTCCCATTAATTCTATAAAAGTGCTTTCTCTATTTTATATTCTTTAGTTCTTTAACGAAAATTTCTTTGCAAACTTATTTTAACTCGTTCTGTAGTTGCTCTGCGCATGCAAACTAAATTACACGGTCAACGACAACTTCCACTATAACTCGAGTCTGCTTTATGAAAGCGATTTCATTTTAAAAAAGCTAAGCCAAATATGGTAACCGTGAAAAACATGCCAATATGTCAATTGCAGAATATGGAGTTACCTATATACTTATATAAATTCTGAATGAACCAAAAATCCAATTTTCATTATCATATAAATTTTCTTTTTACTAAAAAAATGTAGTGAGAGAAACCAGACCACCAGGATGGCGGGCAGAGGCCGTGCTACTCGATGTGAAGCTGTAAAATTCTTAAAATAAATGAAATATATGTAGACGAAACGTTCGAGCACCATTTGCAAATTATTTCGTTGGCATGTAAATCTGCGCACGTAAATTTAGCCGCTGTCTGCGCACGGAAATTGAATTGTTCGAAACCGTCTCGATACATTATATTTAATATTAATATTTTGATATAAAACTGATTAAATTTTAATTTCTGAATAACGTTTAAAATTGATTATTTGTTATTAATAACAAGAAATAGATTTGACATAAAAGAAAGGTAACATTTGTAAAAAAGCATTATTAAAACCAATTCCTTACACTTTTTATATGTTTAATATATGTAATTACATATGACACTTGGCACAGCGTTGTATCTACGAGTATATGAAGTGGGGAGGCGGTGGCGATGTGGTGCTGTGTGCAAGGAGTGGAAGGCAGCGGGGATATTTCAATTTGGCCGGCGACGTGACCCGAGAGGCCGCGCGGTCGCCGCACGGCTCGCTGAACCGTAAGCCCGTTGTGGGCTCCGCCAAAGAGCAAACAGTGCCTCCGCAATCTTGTGCCACGTAGACCATGCCGAACACTCGACCACGACAATCTACTAGTACAATTACCCACCAAAGTGCACTCCTCTGCACATATGGAGGTGGTATTCTACTCATGATTCTTGCATTCAATAATCGATTGTTCCGATGTTCGAGTTTGGATCTAATATTAAATCTATTCTCTTCACACGTGCGAGACAATATAGATTATGGAATTTGCAATATTGAAATCATGATGTGTATAGTTTACTTTGAGTACCGATGCGTTAAGCTAAACTGATATATATATTAAAATAACTAAAACATACATGAAATCTGTTAAGGACTTAAAGATCATCAGTTCCTCTTATAAGAATAAAACCCTACGTTTGATAAGAGAAGGTAACAATAAAGAGAATTCTGCATCAGAACTATTGGAGTGAATAACAATGAATTTACGAGCGTCGTAAATTCAGCAGGTGTGCCTGTTTCTGAATACACCGGCACAGGGAGACATTAATCGTCGCTTGGGTGTCGTGAATCAAAAATCTCATCGAAACGTATAGACGAGTATGTCTCTATTTAAATGGCTTTTCAATATTATATTGTGCTAGATATGAAACTATAATAGTTGGTTTAGTGATTTTTTATATACAATTTAGGTATTTTTTTACGTCTCACGAATAACCTTAAAATATTTTGGCTAGCCAAAGTATATAAGACTATATAAATTATCATAACAAAAATATTAAAACTAAAAATTAGCGTAACATATAAAAGATAATTTACGTGCTACTTTATAATTATATTTTTATGAAATTGTTACACATTTTCTTACAATCATTTAAACTAAATGATATAATAAATAATTAAGTTTCTCTAGAGATGTAAAGTTTTATGTTTTTTGCGGCAAGCCATGGTTATTATCTTTCATTTTCTTTCCAAAGCGGGTAACGAACTGTGTAATTGGGCCGGGAGACTTGGCCAGAAGCTAGCAAGATTTGGCGCACTCTTTGTTAATACTTTGTACTTTCACAAATATATGTATACAATTCCGTAAATACGTGTTTTATACGTAATTTAGGTCAACAATATATTATTAACACAATAATATAGTAGTGAAAAAAATCATAAGTAATCATTGTTTGCCGTCCTAATGGGGAAATCGATTTTATACTTGAATTAAAAACAATTGTAATTATTGGATTATTGTATAAACGCGCTACGGGACGCTAAATATAAAATGTAAGATGTAACAAGTTCAGGCTCCGTTAAGGCAACGCTATAATTTAATGAATAAAATCGAAAACATATTTTTCTAACGTTATGTGTCTATAAATTTCCTAATTCCGTATAATTTTATGTGTCTATTAATTTCCTTTCTTCAAAGTTACACTTGAAAGTAAAATTAATTATGCTTATCGTAACAAATAATTGTACTCGTACATAACTAAAGAGGATAATAACATTTATACATGCATGTGTTCCATTACATCTTTTTATCAGATTCACGCTGTATCCCGGATACAGGAAGGTAAGCAGAGGGAGCCAAGTATTAAAACACTCCACCCCCCTACTTTCGAATTCTAGAAGCAATGCTTGTTGAGTGGTGGCATTTAACGTCACGCTTATGTCTCGAAACCAGAGCGAAAATATTAAATATTTCATTTCTTCGAGTAAGAATCGAACCCGCAACCTATAGAGTTTACTACTACACGCAAAGTGCCACCGCGCCATGACTGGCCTCAACATAGCTTTAGCACACTTTTTGAAAGTAATTCATTTCAAAGTTTTTTTATTATTCAAAAGAAAGAGAAATACAATTACAGTGAAGTATAAACAACATAGAGGACACTGAGCGATTAAGCCGCGCACGCCGATACACGCCGCATCGCATAAGCACGCGTCTCTACTAACTGTCAGAGTAGCGACATAGACTACATGTTATATTCTACGTAATGAGACATTGAACTATGGCTATCAGATGTTTATTTTTTCCCATATTGAAACTTATTATATAACATAAATGTTTATGATATTACAATTTTATTAAAATTAGTTTTCATATATTTACGGGCATTTGTATTTTCATTTATATTTTCATTTCTTCGCTCTGGTGTCACAGCGCGGCGTTGATTTCCGCGACTCAATACGAAATGCCTCCAGAATTAGGCGGAAAGTGGGCAACGGAGTGTTTCAGGAACAACAACAGAACTCAAGGAACTTTGTGCTTCTGCTTGCCATATGCGGGATACAACGTGAAGCTGATTTGATTTGATTTATATTTATTGCAAAGCTTCCAAAATATAAGTGAACTCTAGTTTTTGTTTGCCTATTGTCTGTAAGTAGTCATATGTAAGCGTTTCGTCAGTCAGGCAAAGACGTAGTAGATAATGGTACGGGTCTTGTAATCATAGAGCATACTATAAAAAAGATATAAAGTCTACTAATCTTGAAAAGGAACGGTCTTTTCGCTTCAAAAAGATAGTTGGTCAGTCTGATCACGCAGCCACGCAATCTCTTGATAGTAAACGTGAAGTAAAAGGAGAACGACGCGAAGGTTCACGTGCTGCTGACGCGAGTTTCCTGTAGCGCCGACGCTGAGCTAAGTACTGCAGAGATCAACAATGTAATAAATATTTCAAAATTATGATATAACTAGCGACTCGCGATTGTCCAATACTATTATTTAGTTTCTTATCTGATTTTTTTTCGTGTTCTAATAACATAATCATTTTGACGCCCATACATTGAAAACTAAGGTTTCAGTCCATTCAACAGAATACTTATTTTGTAGCAATACTGTCATAATTTTTCTTATTTACGAACTGATTTATATAAAACTTGATAAGCGTGAACAAACGCACATTTACGTTTTTAAATGTCTCAAATAGTAGGTTTTCTCGTATATTTTGCAAATCGATGAGTTACAGTTTGGTTCAGGATTTTTTAAATTGCCAACAAAATAAAAATTCTTCTATCTATACTATTGGCTTCTGTTATTCTGTTCCACGAAGGTGGTAGAACAATAATAAGGTGGTAGAAAAATATAGGCGTGAACAATATACGTAGATGACGTATTTCAAGTAATATTGAGGAATGTGAGATTTGTTTTATAACATTTGTAAGTAGTTATAAGAACCGTCATATTTTTTGTTCATTTATAAAGGTTAGATGATTATTTGAGTATATTATTAACGTAGTATGTATAATAAAGGTTAGATGATTATCTTAACAACGAAGTACTTCATAATTTTAAATTATTGGCATCAAACAACAATTTATTGAAAACTATTAAATTAAATGAAAATAAAGTTCAAATTAAATTAATAATGCAACGTGAAATCTCAAGTATTAACACTCCAAAAACTTTAATACTTTTTAAGAACTTAGTTAAAATATGTTTAATAATATTTACATTTCGGTAACATCCTCTTTTACTAATCAATAGGCGTATTCTTCAATGGGGGTTTACGTTACCTGTGCGGTATAAGAGAGATTATAAAGAAAACCACAATAGCCTTTGGCATGCAAAAAAGAGCATGACTTAGACATTATTTTATTATCAGTCAAGATGACAGTAGTATTTTTCGCGGCTACCGGCCGACGCTGCGGCGCCAGCTCCTTGTCGTTTATCAATCATTTTGCCATGGTGTCGTAGCCCTTATTTATTTATGAATACATTCTTAAAAAAGTGTTATGTCATTCATTTTTCTTATAATAGAGCGTTTCTGGTGAAGGAAATATACTAATTAAACTAACGCTTACCTACCTTACTTATGATAGTAACTTAATTTATAACAAGCGGTTTTTTTGTCTAATTATATTATTCCTTTTCTTTCCTTTCAATAAAACGATAGTAATACGATCGGTTTGTGTGCACGAACACGTGTAGTGATGGTAACTATATTATCTCTTATATAAAACTTATTCGGTGTATTGATATAAATTAATTATAAAAACACGCATGTATGTTTTTTTAAATACATATAGAAATTGGATCATAACAGGAACAGTAAATTATTCCTTGGCAACAGAAATCTTTCAATAGCACTTATATCGTCACTTATACGTACTCTTTCGTTTGAGAAAAAATGACACGTATGATAATAAATATTTACTACATTGTCAATACAATATATAAAACTTTTCCATTTCTTTTCCTTTATTGACTGACAGACAACGGACTTAAAAATTGAAAATTTGGCATATAGATTCCTTGAAGGTTCCGTGCAGAGGAGAAAAATGTAGGGATTACCAAAATTCCTAAGGGAATGAAAATAAAACGAGATTTTTAATAATATATTTTAAACACAAAAAATATTAGTAGGATAGTCGTCTTTGACGAAAAAACTACTGTCCGGATGTGGATGAAATTTTACAGTAATATATATAGATTATATGTTATATCAGAATAACATATAGGCTACAATTTGTAATGATTTTATGTAATTTTGATTGTAATATAACGATACATGTCAATTAAGCCGGAAAAAAATCTGCCCTCTGAGAGGTATCTTTGCGTACGCTGCCTAAATCATTGGAATTACACAAAGATAATAATGTACCGTGATATTATTTGCCTTGAATAGTTCTAAATAAAAGTCCGCGACTGTATATATCCTTTTTGTGGATGCCACTATTTAGACCGAAATTGTGAACCATAAATTTTATGTTTATATTAAATACAAAGCACATTTTAGTAATTTACAAACTCTTACCAAATTCAATATATTTGTCGCTCTAAGTATTTAATGTAGACAACTAAAATTCATATGAAGCTAATTCTATACCATACAATATACAAAATTTTATTAAAATAGAATTACTCAGTAAGAAGAAATTGGAGTTTAAGCATAAAACAACTATATAAAACGCGTCGGAATGAGAAGCCACTTCTGGTTCTATCAGGAGTTAAAAAACTGAAGTATTTAATGGTGTTTCTAATAAGATTATATGAAATTGTTATTGTTACATTTCAGTATTGAATGCGGGATGCGTACGTGTGGTATTTGAGTTGAATCAGAGTTTCTGTGAGACACGTCAGGATCGCTGGCGATAAAATATAAAACAATTGATTGTTGATATTGCGGTCACGTTGCTCAGTTACTATTTTCACGTCAGACGTAATGACGTTAGCAATAAAGTTATGTTATTTACGTGACCCGTTACATTCTGTCGTTTCTTATTTAATGTACTAAATTTCAATCATTTTGTGCGTACAGATATTAATTGAAGTATTTTTGATATTTATACATAGTTTTTTTTTTCATCAGCTCCAGCCGGGCATGCAAAGGGAACCAACCAACTGTTAATCTCTCTGTCTTTCACTTTCAGATTAATTTTTCGAGGCATTGTGTGTTGTGTTCAACGCCGGGCTTTTGCTTTGGTGGCAGGGCGAAGAAATTCATTCTCCCGACTGGGATCGTGGGATCAAACCCACAACTGGTGCCTTGCGCTCCGACCGTCTTAACAGATTTGAACTGAAATTTCTGAAATAGCCAGTTGTAATCTTACATCATTAGATTCATAGAATTTTCACTAATAACATAAAAGAAAAAAAAATAAAAAGTTAGACAAATGTGTTAATAAAGATTGTTACAGGAAGTAATCTTCGCGCCAATCAAGATAAATGGCGTGCATGAAAGAAAGATACACTTCTACATATGTCTACGTCTAACTGACGCGAGCTGTGAGTGATTGGCAATATCGCGTAAAACATTGTTGAGAGACGTTTTTCTTTCTTCTCGCCGAGAAGTGTCGAAATATTTATGCTTTCTATATATATCACGTGTTTGAGTTTTAATTATTACACCAGATTCATAAATTATCTATTTTTTTATGTTTTTTTTTAATCAAGCTGTAATGTTTTATCTTAAGTAAATAAAATAATTAATAAATAAAAAAATATATTATATTGCAGATAAATAAAAAAAAAAATATTTTTGGAAAACGATAAACATGGAAGTGGTACAGCGAGAGCGTCACCTGTGATGAATGGCGACGTCCGTTTCACTCGCGACTCGAATAT
Organism: Heliconius congener; assembly: GCA_018230605.1. Taxonomy (NCBI): domain Eukaryota; kingdom Metazoa; phylum Arthropoda; class Insecta; order Lepidoptera; family Nymphalidae; genus Heliconius; species Heliconius congener. The sequence continues at coordinate 18,938 of DWAO01000140.1, read as the reverse complement.
TTCATTAAGCGAGCTTTTGCGGGGCCGCGCTATGCGTCATAGGGTACATACGGAGCGGCCGCGTCGACACTGATCCACTAAGCTTAGCATAGAAATTAATAGGTGAACGCATACAACCTGCGACTATGCGACAAACGCTGCGGACCAAATTTATAACTTAATATGTAACAATTGTAAATAGGCTGAAGAAATTTGTATTCATATACAATTAAAATTGGTACAATATATTATAGATTAATAGACATTCGGAAGTTAGAATTACTGTTATACTCGTTGAGGCCAGACGTGGCGCAGCGGCACAAAGTGTGACTGTAAAACCGACCGACCGACCGATAAATTTATATTTCCATTTCTTCGCTCTGGTCAACACCAGAGCGAAGAATGAGCGAAAATGAAAATATAAATGTAGGTAAATATTTTATCTCCTCGAGCGGGGATCGAATCCACAACCAGTCTATTTTACAGTCACACTCTGTGCCCCTGCCACGACTTAAACAGTATAATAAGTATCATATGTATTACGAGAATACTAACATTCTTTAAATTTTGAAGTATATTAATGGATTTTTTTAATAAAAGAACACGCAAACTAAATGTCAAGATATCTGACTACAAACATTTTGCTTTGTTATTGTAAGGCCAGTCGTGGCGCAGAGGCACAAACGTGTGACTGTCAACGCGACAGGTTGTGAGTTGGATCCCCAGTCAGGCAGCAAAAGATTAAATATTTTGATTTATTAGTTCTAGCGTCGAGGCAAAGCGAGAGAGCGAGAGTTCCACCACTCAACACGCAATGCCGTCAGAATTCGGCGGAAAGTGTGGAACGGAGTGTCTTAACACTAAGCTTCCTTTCCCTACCCTGTTACATGTGAGATACAGCGTGAAGCTGTATTATTGTATTATTATTATTATATTAAGGACTCGTATAGGCTTAAGGTATATAAACATATAAACTTAAACGAGGGCATCAAATTCTTTAACTTGCTCGTTTCACGTGGAATGGCATATAGTATTTATATTATAAAGTAAGTTATGAAACCTACAGTGTTTAATATACTCTTCCAGTATTAATAAAGAACGTTAAATTAAAATGTAAAAATCTGCATATTGAAATTATTCAAATACTTCAAAGAAATAACTAACGTCTTGAAAGGTGCCTAGAGCAGACTACGACGAAGTTTGGTATGTGCGCAAGGATAAGGAGAGCGGTGTGGGCAAATGGGGAGATGCACGTACAACATTCTAACAGGCAAATCCGAGCATAGCACTCGTCGGGAGTTTATTACCCTGCTCATATTTACACAATTTGAGTGGGTGTTAGCGGTCTAGGCGCGACCGACGTCTCTATATTCCCTTAGGTCCATACTTTTCTATATTCCATTTGTGGTGTGCAATGTATCAAAAATATCTTATTTTAAGATACTTCAGGGCAGTGTTCCTTGATGTTATCGTACAAATTCTTTTTATTTTCTTGTATTTATCAGAGAATTCCTTTCGAGGATATGGTCGCTTTCCGAAGAAAATCCGAAAATTTATACCTATATGTTAGGAATTAGAATTTTGTGGCGTATATTTTTCGTCAGCTTGACATTGTATCTTGCGGAAAGCGATAGTTAGAAAGAATCTAGTGTCAAGACACTCCGAACTTTGCTTTTCGCTGAAATTCGCTATTTTAACAAAGCAGAGAAAATACAATAATTAATTCTTAAGTAAGTTAAGAAAAAGAATACTCCTTATAATTTACTACAATATATTGGCTACGAAATTAATTAAATCAATTAGCATCAAGATTTATGTATAAGGATATTAAAGCACTGAATGAATGAAGACAACAACAGCTATAAAGAACACGAGACCAACTCGAGTGATTAAGTATCTAATTTAAATACAGTCGCCCGATGCGGACGTCTCAAACGTAAAGGGAGCGGTACTCGCGGAAAACGGAAGACCGAATCTCTTCGCAAAAGGAAGGAGAGGAGAGGCATTAAATTAGCGTAGTCGCTGAAAAAGTGCACTAACAACATTAGCGAATAGAACAATGCCAAAGCACACAAAGAAACGGAACGCCCAGACAAACCGGGAGCACGTTTAGTTTGCGAGGCGCGGCGCGGCGCGGGCGTGCAGGGAACTGCGAGTACACAGCGACACCCGCATCCGCGCACAATGAACCGAACTTACACTAATGAACCTCTGTATCTACTAAAGGAAATCTTCTCTTCTGTTCAGAAAAACGAAACGAATTAGATAAAAGTTTTCCACTATTCTCTTTGAACACATCGATCGATATAATTTAACGTAGTTTAATAATCTAACAAAGCGTTAAGCTTGCAGTGTTGCGGTCCTTCAAATTAAGTCTACAACGTATATATTGTCTATACATTGTCTACATATGTTTGCTAATAATTATAAGAAAGAAATTAAGTCACAATAATATTTTCTTTTTTTGATATTATATTTAATATATCTTTTTTGTTTGATATACTGGGTTAATTTGCAAAATGAGAAGATGCCGTAGCCTAGATAGTTGGACACAACAACACTAGCAAGGATTACTATTCTAGTAATCCTTGCTAGTGTTGTTAATTTTATATTCTATACTAGTTTTACATTGAAAATATACAGAAAATATTAAAAAGTTACCTGTAAGTCACAAAGAGACATGATTGAATTAAATTTTCTAATACCACAACGTTTTATTTCAAAGTGTTAAAAAATTAATAAATAAAATAACGCTTCACGCTGTATCCAGCACACAGCAGAGTTGACATAGGGAACCTAGTGTTAAGACACTCCGTTTCTCACTTTCCGTCGAGTTTTGGAGGTATTCCGTGTGAAGTGGCGGAACTCAGCAAAGTCAGAGCGAAGAAATGGAAATATAAATTTATATAAATATTTCATCATATTCATTTCATCGAGTGGGAATCGAACCCACAGTCAGTCGCGTTTACAACACATTTTGTGTTCCTGCGCCACGACTGGCCTTATAAATTAAAAATAATGATACATAATTTAAAATTAATATCAAATACCAAACCATCAAAATTAGAAAATAGCAACTTTTGATTAGTGAAAAGTGCACTTAGAGGAGTGCTTTAATTTATATCCTGTTTCCAAAGTTAGTAAAATACGATATTCTCGATTCGTAAATCGTAGTCTAACTCAACACTGCCTGTATTTTATGGCTGTTGATGATAACTTACGACCCCATTTAATCCACTTTAAGCATAAGGACATCTGCAGACTACGGGAGAATTTCTTGATGGATCATTACAAATTGTGTTTTTATCATAAAAAAATAGGTGTTTTTTAACTATTAATATTACATATACGCTCCTTCAAAAGTCTACACTATATTTAATTACATATTATTAAATAGTTATTTTATGTAGGTACATTATATGTTTCCGAGTATAAAATATTGTAAATCTAAAATTTAACTCGAATGCAATAGATATGATACGCTTAGAATTATCAAATGCACCGTCGTATGACCTCGACAAAATTGCTGAACTTGCTCGCTTCTACAAACTATTGGAATCAATTTCTAACTTAGCCTTCGCTTGAAACCGCAGAGTCGAACTGAATTAGATTGCATTAATGGTGAGAATCTCTATCAAAGAGCCGTTGTGGTCAGTCAATGCAAGATTTTAAAATATATAAAACAAAGATTTAAAAAATAATACCTATATAATTTTTTTTAACATAACAAATATTGATGTTTAAAAAAAGAAAATACCTATATGGTAGCTGCTGTTTGGATGCAATAATTTAATTAAAGTATTTGGGCATAAAGTTTCTGCAAATGAAGGGCCTAAAACATTTAAGGTAGGTTAAAGGTGTTAATGTTGAAAGTTGCGAGGTCGACCGCGCTCAACCAACGCCACTGCCCAACAAATTAGGAACAACATTAATATATTCTCTATACACGACAACTTTCCACAATAAGCAGAATGTATTAGTGTTATTTATCTTAGCTCATGCGCTAACAAAGTTTTAATTGCAAGCGCCGATACAATTTGCGTACAAATGAATTTATTCGCTGATTCCGCAGTACATTGGGGAGGGCGCGGGCGGGCGGTAGGACGGGCGGCAGTGTGTGGACGCGGACTGTGGGTAACGACGGGGCGTTTAGCAGTATGTAACGTATTCAAAACTATGATAGATACATACACATACATACTACCATTGTACAATTGTACAAAAACAATAAAATGAAAAGAATTATTTTACGTAAAACATATAAGGTTAAATCTTAATAATAGAATAGTAATGTTTGTTTTTGTACAAGTAAAGGGTGAAAAGGCATTCAACATTAAAGAGTGGAACTGGTACAGTGTTCTGTATTTGACCAAACAATAGGGTGATAGCGGTACGTGCGTAAATCAAACGTCGCACAATAACAGAGCCGCCCGCGACCACCCCGGCTCGTCCCCGTCCACCATCGTTCCACCGCATCCGCGCCATCCTTTCTAGTTTGACTCAGCTCCGCTTTTCCAAGAGATGCGGTGGGTTGAATATAATAAATCAGCCATACTTATTTTAGCCACAGCTCGTTTATATATAACGTTAATTTTTTAAATATATAAATGACTTATTCAAATTTCATTTCTACCTATAAAATTTCGCCAATAAAGTTATTTCAAAACAATTATTAATATTGTGTAAATACTTACATATTTCTAAATATTTATTAAGAAATAAATAAATACGGGTACCAATTTTCAAACATCAATTGAATATTGTAGCAATATAATGTAACTGGTATTATATTGGCTCGTACATACTGCAGCAGTGAGGATTACAATTGGAGTTCGGATAGTACGATGCCATCGCACTTTGTTCCATTCGCTGCAATTAACGCGGAACAATGACCATATAAATCGTATCTGAGCGTTGAGCTTATTTTATATTCATACACAGAAACATGATTTTATTGTTAGAATGCCAGTACGTATATATTTATACATATATATGTATATGTAAGCATGTATACGGAACGAAACATAAGATGAAAACCTAAACAAAAAGATACATAACAAATCCTATAAATAGAAGGATGATAATGGCAAAGTAAATTATATGGGTGGGTATTTGGAGCTCAGTGCGCTGCTTAATCTTACCTATACGTTTGGAGCCGAAGAACAAACAACCCGCGAGCTGAGATTACGCTCCGAATAAATCAATGTTACGACGCGTTAAAATATTTAAGCTCACGATTAATGCTGGGCGCGGATACCGTCTTATCGAACCGAACCGCACTAGACACAGCTGCTCGCACCATTCGAGATCGTCGGATTCTACGACGAATTAATCAAGACAACCCGCCAAATATTTCCGAATAAAACAATAACGTAAAATGTTTATAGATTTAACTCGCTTTCAAAAGCAGCAACTAATTAAAGACAAATTCAAATTATTATTTTTATTTAAGACATGGTACAATTTTAAAGTTTCATAATAAATATATTATAGATGAGGATACATTATGTTTATGGACGCCGTTAAACAGATCTCTCAAACAACTTAACAATATCATTTTACTGCAGTTAGGAATGAATACATAATTCTCACAAATGATCAACCGGAACCTTATCAAGCGTCGTTATATATGACGAAATTACAGTAGAAGTTTTACAAGGGCTCGTTAGGGTGGCTGTAACGATAACCGCACGAGATAACTGTTTCTAATCAGACGTAATGACGCAGCGCCTCGCTTCGCATGTGTAATACACGAATTTCGATTCCATTCCATGCGATCGCATAATTAAATTGATTAGAAGGTTATAATTCAACATCCTTATTTGAAGCTTCAATGTCTTCATATATATACATTCATAGGTGCCATTATTGAGCTCAGTTCAATAACTATCGAATAAAGGGAAACGGAGAAACTAAAAAAATCTTCTGAACCTTTTTGGTAATAAATATTTAAAGTTGCTGAATTTAATTTCATTCTGATTTTTATTAAGAATTCCACGAACCGAAGAGGATGGATACTTCTGATATAACGATATACTGGCGGAAGTAATAAAATAAAACGATTTTACATCTCTAGGGGAAACGAACGTTTTTGTCGAATGGGAAAAGTCGCTCGCGACTTCTCATTTTGCGATAAAATCGGGAACGTTTTACGACAATCTTCTATTCGATTACCATTAAACAACAATCTTAAAAAAACTTTTTAGCGATCTAAGTCTTAGTGCTCGCTTTTGTTCAGAAACAGATTAAAGTACGACCTTTGCTTCCTAATCTACTTAATTTATTACGTTATAGCAGATCAACATGTTGATAGGGAATAAATATAGGAAACAATGAGTTAAAACATAAATATAAGCAATCTTCAGTATATATGCCTATGAAATGCTGCTTTCAAAACACTGCCAAAATTTTTTTAGCTTTACGCTGTAGTCTGCACAGAGGGAACTTAGGAACCAAGACTCCGTTTGCTTTCAGTTGCCTACTTTCCGCCAAATTCCGGAGGCATTTTGTGTTTCGTGGGCGTAACGCGACTTGATACCAGATGAAAAGAAATGCAAATATTAAATATTTCATTACCTCGAGCGAACCCACAACCCGTCGCGCTTATCACGACTAGATAATAAAATATAAAATTTTAGATCAGAAAAGGTTTCAAAATCGAAGAAGCCTTAGAAGTGATCGTGAACCGCTACGTCATATAATGAACTGGTCACGTAGTCGCATTTCGTATTATTTCCCTGGGACTCGTCACGTGACTTGAATAATTTCTTTGGCCATCGCTGATCTAAGCCTGCTGGACCCTTTACAAATAAACCGCTTTACGCACGACTCTCTAACCGAGATTCATTATTCTACGTAACTTTTGCTCACTGATACATAAAATACGTTTAATTGAAGTCTTTTAAATAAATGTATATGTTTTTGTTTATGCATTTAAATAATTCAATAAATAACATTGTAAATAGTACTTGGTATTGTGTGAATTGTTCATTTTAAATATTAAACCGTTTCTGTTGAAGAAATCCTTAGTTTTTTAGCCGACGATAAAGGGGGAGGTTCTCTAATCGATACATATAGTGTACTATGCGTAAGCTGTTTTTATTCATTAATTTAGCTGAAATTGTAAAAAGAAAGAAAGCGAAATAAATTCACGAATCGTGAAAGCTCCAGTGATAAAATAAAATTTTTAGAAATTTACTCATCGCCACGTTGAATTAAGAATTTCTTTGTTATATACAGAACGTAGTTATTAATATTTAAATAAAACTGGCAAAAAATTATAAACCATTTTTTACTTTACACTTTTTTGCTGGTTCAGTATGAATTTTTATACAAAAGTTTTTATTATAGTAGGTATTGTATCTTTTTAGTTTTTCAACTATCACAAAAAATATAATAGTTGAGAAACTTGAATATTTCTTTTTAAAAACTATTATTAAAGTGAAGATTTGATTTTAGTCACTTTTTAACTCAATTCGTCTATGTGGTAATAATATGTCAAAGAAATATTATGTAAATCACGAGAAATAATCAAGAGAAAAAAGAAAGTAAATGCCTGCCTGCGTCAAATGAAAATACGTATGTAAATATGTGTTTATATCCGTCTAGTCTTACAATCTCATTCAAATATGTTCTCTCGTTCAAATAAGCAGACAAGTACTGCCAAATCTTTATTTTTTTTTTATAATAGTATTTTTTTTTATTTTTTATTTTTTACAGCCACTAAGCTGTGTACGTTATATAGGTTATGTTTTTTTATTATTATTAAACAGTAGCGGTGTCATAATGGCAAGGGCATACACCCACTTTCACATAATGATGTATATTACCTACATACATCTGTATGTGGTCGGGAGTAATAAAGATGTCACACGAGGCGCTTGTCGGCCGCGGTATTAGGCGCGTAGCAGTTTATTGTGCGGCAGTCTCATAACTACCCATTTTCCTAGGGATAATGACGGACAACCAGCGACATTACGTTTATTTCAAATTACAAAATAAAGATCTTTTGAGAATTTGGTATATATGTACATATGAGGCGCTATATAACATTTTTAATAGTAGGTATACGCATTTTTATCAATTTGAGAAATTTATTGATTAAAACTAATAATTGCAAAGAATACCTTGGATTGCCTCGTAGTGCAGCTTGGTGAAGAGCGTTAAATCCATTGTTGTTTGTTAGCGTCATGTCAGCTCCGTGGTCCAACAGCAAAGTCAATATGTCGTCGCGCTTCTTAGAAATTGCGTCGTGCAAGGGAGTGTCACCTTCAGAGTCCTAAAAAGATTTAAATATAGAATTTTCTCGAAAAATATTATTATGTTATCGATAGTTCGAGTAGCCAGAAAATGTATGTAGTAAGATACCTACATATATGCACATACACACATCTCCATCATATCTCTCATCATCCATCATATAAAAGGCAAATAAATAAGCATGAATAAAAAAATTGCTTCTTATGGTTGGTGTTATAATTGTCCATGACAAATAAAAATTCAACTAATTTGTATAGTACGTAAATATTGTTCTATATTCACTTCCACTATTGTAATGTAATAAATATCTAGGTGGTTCTTTACGTGAATCTTATATGTATCTCTTTACCCAAATACGCGTCGCAAAATAGGGTAATGTGTTTATTAGTTTATGTTCCTGTAGGTGCTTTGTACTATATTTTAGAATTTCGTCACTTCGTACGATATCACTAATGGATAGTTAATAATACCGTTGTTAGTTCTTTTATTTTTTAAATAAAAAATATAAATTATGTGTACATATTAAAATTATGAAATTGTTTCAATTAATTGATCAGTAATACTTCTGACAAAAAATCTAAACTGTGGATATTTTTAAAGTGATTTATTTTAATTACATTAAATTGATTACTTTTAATATGTACATTACATTTGTAATGCTTTACTTGCTTGCATTAAATCATTTTATGAGTAAACAACTAGATATCAAACTAGACTAATATTCATTTTGATGAATAATCTTCACATTTGTCACAATAATAAATAAAGGAAACACAAAAAATGCGTGAAGCTTTAAGTTCAGAGGAATACTATAGATAAATTAACAAAAAAATATATATTTGGAATCGAAACCAAAATAAAAGATTAAAATAAAATGTTAATTACGTGAAAAGAATCTCATAATTTTATAGCATCGACCTATGGAATATCGGGACAGTATTCTAAAAAATGAAATCGCTCAAATGAATATTTAAGACCCCAGAGACGGCATTTAGGGCGTAGATTATGGAGACTTGCATAATTTATAAGCGTCTCAGTAGTTAAAATAAGCGGTATAAGGCAAGTAAGGAGTTCGGCTACGACACGAGCTGCGACTCGACTCGACTCGTAGCGCAGGACCAGGCAAGATCTCAAATTGTGTCGAGATTTGTAGTGTTCCTGGAAGGCGCAAAAAGCGCGGCCACCGCGTCATTATCATAATCACCACCGCTACGTGCCACTTCGGTGCCGCCCAAGCCGTTTCGCTTTGTGAGCGTGCATTAAGAGACGAGCATTGTGCTCTGTCATTCCACAATTAATTTGCAAGATACTGTAAGATGAGTGATTTTCCTTTTACAGTAGCACTTAAAAAGGTTGTTTTCTTTGATATAATACTTAATATATTATTTTTATAAAATTTTGTTCCTTCGTTTATATTAATACCGCTAATATTTATTATTATTCTTGAACTGGATGTTATGTTTATACGTGAACTGGCTTTTTTACACTTAACTTATTAGGAAAGCTCACGTCGCCACATGAATTAAAGACAATATCAATTTCTAATCAACTATCAACTCACAATTAGAATAAAATTTTCAAATACCTATTTTCATGTTATATAATGTTGCAAATATTGCCGATTAACGTAATAAAATAATATTTATGTTATACTAAAAATATAAAATTAACCTTTTTCTATAAGATTTATAATTAAATAGAAATATAACTGAACACTTGCGAGTGGCTGACATAGTTTGACTGTATATGTTTGATTTTTCCAACAAAAAACTGTTTTGAACACCGGGATGTAAAGCATCCAATAAACTGCTCTAGGGTAAACCGTAAATAGCTTTTAGCATGGGAAAATCATTCTCTTCTAACCATCTTGGATTTTATCAGTATTTTTGCGGAAACTCTATTAGATAAATTTCATGTATAGTTGACTTTTTTTAGATAGAAAAAAATAATTCTATAAAAGAGACGCCATATTGTCATTGGGTGCGGTGGATAACGCTTTATGACATATAATATTTCTACTTTCACAAATGACAAAACGTGTGACGCCAACAACAGCTAACGTCAGTAGGCAGTAATTCAGGGGAAGCTCCACCGCAGCGTCAGAGTAATTCCGCACAGAATAGCAGCATTAAATATTAATCCTATTGGCATATAGATGGCCGTTACGGCCTGTTATTCATGCCATCGGTATACTGAACACGGCCTTGTTAAAGCTTATTATTTACTAACTAATATAATATTCCTAATCTGCAATTGTGATGTGTAATCATAAAACAATTAATGATAATTTACAATATACTAATATACGTGATACGATTCTGTAACATTAATTTACAGATGAAATGTCGCAATAGTCCACTATAAATATCGGAGGCGAAGCGCTGAGAAGAAATTTGATTTACGTGGCAATATCCGCAGGTGCATATAAGCTGCTAGCCCCCTCCCTCCCTCTTCTTCGAGACACTAGCGTAGAACGTGTACTTTACGAATATTACAACACTCGTGGTACCCATAACGCACGCGTCTACAAATTTTAAATTAAATCTTTAAAATTTGTCACCTTCTCTTATAGTCTAAAATCTAAGATATTTCAATTATCGTATAACGAAGTATAAAATGTTAAAGTTATACAAGAGTATATTTGTTATATAATAAATAATTAATTTTATATATTATCCGGCCCGACAGACGTTATCTTGCCTAACTTTGAATATTGAATTCGCAATGGTAAAAGTTAAGGTTAGTAAGTCAATAGGGGAGTTAACCTTCTTAAGGTCTTAAATATTCTAACATTCCCTGCGATTTTTTATAGGAACCTTCGCCTGACAATAACCAACATAACGACGCGTATTGCCGTATTGCTGTGATCAAAGGATTGATTTAAATTTACTTACTTCGAGTATAATGTAGAACATTTTTATTACATTATACACGAAGTGAGTAAACGTGCGTTGTTTACAGAAAAATATTTATTTTATCATGTGACATTAGCGTTTGACATTATGTCCACAGATAAACTATATTAATCAGTTTAACGCGTAGGTTAATTATAGACGAGGCAGAAAGAAAACAACTAATTGCTTAATTCCGAACCATTACGTCTAGTATTACGGGGGGATTATTCACGGGCCATAGAGCGCGGCGTCAGGGAGCGGCGCGCCATTGCAGTATGCGCTGACTTATGATGGAGGCTACTACAGCCCACCCTGCGACGCCCGTTGATAACATATATTTACATCTAAGTCCAAATTACCGATTTATAACGTATTAGGGGCGAAAAATTATATAACTTTGTCAAGTTAGTTAGTTCGTTTTTTTTTAAATTTCTAAATCATATATCTACATATATAATCACAATTAAGAAGTAGTGATATTAAAGATGTTTCTTAAATCTTCGTCGTATGCCATATACCATATACTCAACAATTTCTTTAAACTCGGAAAGTAAGTAAAAAATTCTGGCACAAATAGTTTAGAAGATGATAAATTCATTCTTTAAACTGTTTACATCTAGGTAGATGAAGGATAGAAGATACCTAGCATTATTATATTATGCATGACTTGAATTTACTTAAGAAATTGAGACCAACTAGCTCTTCAAATGGAAAAGTTGCAGGCAATATGAAATGAAAAAGACCGGAAAAAATATGTAAAATATTCTTGTTGTTTTCGTATTATAAGTAAAATAAAACTAAAACACCATAAGTAAATAAAGTGAAATAACAAAAAGAATTGAAGCCAGTCGTGGCACAAGGATACAAGTGTACGATTGTAAACGCGACAGGTAGTGGGTTCGATTCCCACTCGAAGAAATGAAATATTTAATATTTTCGCGAGGAAAACCTCACTGTTTTAACGATGCAAAGCGCTGCATTGAGTTACGCCAGTCAACACGCAATGCCTTCATAATTCGGCGAAGATTGAGGAACGGAAGAGTAAGAAGGTAGGCAGAGAACACAGGTAGATTATTAATCTTTAAATTTAAATTAATTTTGTTATTTTGTGTCCCATTGTACACCGAAATATATGGAATAGTAGTAAAGCAGTAGTAAAGTATAGATGTAGAGCTCTAGGTCTTAATTGATTTTAAAGACTAGTACACTTGATGAGAAATCAAAATATCCTGCAAAATTATAAAAATAAATAAAATGATTTCGTAGCAAAGTCGATCAGCATCGTAGGCACTTTCCAGTGACATATTAAATAAATTAAAGTTCTGGAACACTTGTTGAAAAGCCATAATAGACCATTTATATTATATGAAACAGTTTATTTTTCAGTTTCACTCTGTATCCCCTATATAGCAGGGTCAGAGAAGGAAACCCAGTGTTAAGGTTAAAGTGGTTCAGCGTAATAAACATTTTCTATGGACATATAAAAACTAAAGATCTGGAACACCTAACTAGCAGCATCAGACTGTAAACCAGATGGTTGTGGGTTCAATGTTCACGTAAGGCAAAGATTTTAATTGTTTTCATATCCCCGCTGCCGAAACACGTAGCACGGATTTTTTTCTTTCAAGTCTCATAAAGTTTATGACAACAGTTTTAAAAATAGTGTAGTAAATTTTAAGTATAGATTCGTACCTAGGGCACAGTTATCAAGAATAGTGCTAAAAAGAATGCAATCGCGAAGTTTGTGGGTTCTATTCCCACTCGAGGAAAAGATATATTTATTATTTTCATTTACTAGCTCTAGCAACGAGGCAAAGCGCGGTTCTGTAAGGAATACAGTGTAAAGTTAAAAAATATACTGAATGTTGCTGTTGGTAATTCAAATAAATAAAAAAGAGCTTTATAGAACCTCTTTGTTGCCCGTCTGTCGAGACCATTTATCTTAAGATAGCGTGGGGGCAACAAGCTGAAATTAATATCAAATATCCAGGTCTACAGTCCCATGGCACAAAGAAAAAATTATTAATTAATTAATCAATTAGCCGAGTCCGACTCGTACTTGACCGGTTTTCTTTGATATTATCTAGGTTCAGGCTTAACGTTTACGATTTATGTCTGCTCACAACAATCTTATATGTATAATCAGTTCGTCTCTCAGTTATAATATCCGATATGGTAATGTCGACCACTATCGTGTAATTTAAACAGAATATTCAATTATTCAATCCTATTCGCGAATCCTAAAGAAAACTCCTCAATTCAATGAGATGCGTCCGCTTCTGCATCGAAATATTTGTATTGCCTTCTCATATTCTTCCTAATGTTATCTATTAAGCTTTCATTTAAATATCCATACTAACAATTTCCTTTGAAATAATTATAAGAACAGTAAATACAGAAGAATTGAATTATAAAATTACTAAATATTCTATGAAATATATCTTCTTACAATTTAATGTATAACCTATAACGGAAAACAATACACAAATAAAAAGAGTATAATGAAATGTATAGATGTGTATAATTTATATCAATTTTGCTGCATAAAAACACGTACTCGGCTTCAACTACAAAATAAATTCATTTTGTCATAGTGGAAAGCTGCCAAATAAGAACGTGGGGTAATTTTAAATTTATGGAAATCCGGTACAAGATAAAATATTTCCGCGGCATTGAGATCCAGTCTCTGTAATCCAGTGACTTATTAAGTAAGGGAATTAATTAAGCCATTTTCAGGGATGTCAATAATAGAATTTAATTATTAATAATACTAATAAATTAAGTTAACTTCAAGTCAATACAACGTATTATGTTGATTATTAGAAAGCTATCTATCTAAAATTGGCGGAAAATGTGGAATGGCTTGTCATACGACTAATTTACCTAATTATACATACAATAGAGTATGAAATACGAGATAACTGAGTATGAATATAATATCATTATTCATATAGGACATTGTAAAATAATTATAGTATTGTCACATTCACAAAGTAGCACCGTTCGATATAGGGATGTTGTTTCGTGTTTATGGCTAGTAGAGTAAATTAATTTGCCAATCTATATCAGTGGCAATTATGGATTGGTTGAACCAGTTAAGTAGTGCGAGATCCATATTGGTTGCTGCACCCTCATCAGGGCCTTGATTGATTGTATGGAATTAAATCTCCACTACACTACATCGTTCGTAACGTATTTCGAACAAACTAAATAAACATCTAATACTGTAATGATTAAATTGTTACGTATTTATTTCAATAAATACTATATACTAAGGTATATAGTATTCATTGAAATAATAGTATTCATATTATTATATTTATTAGAAACACATCTATATTTATAAAAAATCATTTTTCTTTTTCAGCCTTCATTGATATTTGACTTAGATTAACTGAATCGGGGAGGCTTTACTAAATAAGATATAAAATGTTTATTCTCTGTTTCGAGCAAATAAGGACAGAAGAACGTTATGTGATAAAATAGGTCGTTTCATAAATACTACAGTCCATTAGTGGCCCAATATCTCAACCACGCAGTTCTTTGTTATTCCAGGAGTGCGGTCGCGGCGAGCGCTTTGCTTTAGATATTGGAAAACGGTAATGTACTCGGTAAGATTTAGCGCCGAACAACGCCCAACTCTGTACTACACACTTGATTTTGTCTTCTTTTTTAGGGTACTTTAATGTAAGTTTAAATTTTAAACGGGGTAGTCAGAGAGAACGGAGCGCCAAACGCTACGGTTGGCGCCCCGTTGACAGTTTTCTACTATTTATATATACTATTTCTAAAGAGTATATATATCGCTTATAGTTACGGACCGTACTGATTTCTATGCGCGACTCTATGTCATAGAGAAAGAGAAAAGCTCTGAAGAAATTTAAATCCTAAAACTGGATGATTTTTTAGCACTAAAACAAAAATCAAACTAATCATCTATTACAAGCTGGAAGTACACTTACTTACATATATAATAGAGCCCTTACATAAAAAATAATTGACGAGTGAAATTTTAAGCTTGAATATCCCGAGTAAACACAGAACTCGGCGCTCATATAAATCACCTATTTTTATACCTTACATTTAACTTGGCTCTCCTTTCACATTTATGGTTTTGATGGGATGTTGTTTATTTGAAAGAACATAAAAATAAATTTTATTATACTGGCTACTATACTTTCTCATACTACGTTAATAAGTTTTCGTAGGTACCCTCTTTTTATGAATAACCACTTCAAAAAGATATGTAAAAGATCATCAACATTCTCAAATAACGAAGTTACTTATGTCTAAGTCTGGTGTAAGTTGTACTGTAGCAGTATTATGTCATAATGGCTCAAATGTGATCAATTTTTAAAATAATATCAAATATGAAATTTAATTATGTTTACTGATAATGACCGACCGTGAAAATAAATATCAATCATTATGAATAGTCGAATAAATATCGAAATACTAAATGACAGTGAATTATGCAACCTCAATAAATGTAAAATATTAAACATTTAGTATTCAAAATTTGTATCTATAGTGTTATTAACATTTAAATATATTAGACTAATATTCAACAATGGTGTGAATATTTACTCTTCATATTTTTCAAGCCAAGTGGTGCCCTATACCGCGGTATATATCTATGCGAGATACCTACGCGGGATACAGTATAAATCTAATATTTTTCCAATACAAGTACAATCAAATTCTAAGAATGCAATGATACATATATGTATGATAGCGGCTTAACTGATTTAAATACAGTTTTCACTCTTATATCATAGCAAATTTACCTTAACATGAGCTTGTTTTGTTAAAATCAGATTATAAATAACAAGTTATATTAATATACAGTATTTTCTTTAAGGGATAGTTTAGATTCCAACATGTGTATGTCTTTAAAATGATAATCCTACTAGATCACGAAAGTAATTCTGGTGAGAAAATAAAAATTCTGTGGTTTCTGCGTGCGAAATCGCGAGTAGGTCGCTAGTCCTAAATAAAAAGAATTTTTTATATCTTTGTTTGTGTTATAAAAATACATCTAAGTATATTATATGATATGAGATATAAATTTCGGATTTTCAATAGTCACAAAATAAATTTTGGGACTGGGACATATTTATTAGGTGAATATGACCACTATGCGAGCGTGCACTGAGATTACTGTTAGGAGAATATAGGGACTTTTTCTAACAATCGCCAAACGCGGCGCGCAGGTGTCTGTAATGTGGCACGAATCCAGGGTCGAAGTAGCATACATTCATATCAATATTTGCTTCCATTTACAAGCTGAACCAAAATAGATGTAAAGTGTAATATAAAATAATTTTCTTTCCATTATAATATAATGCATCGATATTTTTGTCCATCTGAAATTTCTGCTAAATTTAATCAATTAATTTTACTTGTAGCCATATTTCTACTGTTTCACTTATTTTATTATATGCTTATTTGATTTAATTTGCTTAGATTTCTATTGTAAAAAAGTTTGCATTTTTCATAAGAAATGTATATAGAGCTTTCTTTACACGTTTACTGAAATATATATATTTTTTAGGATTAATGTTAAAATATTTTTTTTTTCAAGTATATGAAACTAATCCAATATAAACATCTCAATTGTGGCAAAAGTGAATATGTAAATATTTGCTAGTTGTCACAATAAAACATGTCATTTTTTGTTGTAGCTGTCTAATCTAAATCTAAACTAATACTTCTGTTTGGGCAGTATATTCTGTAATATATTTTAATATTTATTACAACTTACACGAGACAAGCGTAAAAGCTAAATTTTTAAATATTATAGTATCAGTTAATTCTCTATATCAGTGAACTACTAATTATAGAACAAAACAATTCGTTAAATGTCAATAAGAATGCTACATATGTATGTGGACTTCTATTTGAACAAGGTGGTCAGAACGAAATGGGCCTGGCGTCCGCCAGTATCCGATGCGTAGCGTTTAACAGTGTTATCTCCGACCGAATTGGCACGTTTAATTGAACGCCTGTTTCAGCCATTAGTGTACGAGACAACAGTTATTGGCACTAGGCGGTTGTACAGTTGCACATTTGTACGTAAACTACCAATATAGTACCTAAGAGGGCTCCTAGCCATTTATGGTGTTAAATTTGCATGTACACGATGCCAGAGTTCGTCAAAGTAAGCGAACATTATGTACCTGCATGACATTAAAAAAATATTTATTACAATATGATACTTATTTTTTTATGCGAGAATTTATTTGGCAGTTATATCATCTTAAATAATTGTATATCGTATAAAGTATTAAGTAGCCTGACAGGAAAAACGTTTCCTAAAATATTTAAGAAAATATTCTTTCTAAATGTGACACGGCCAATAAATCCCATAATGGTGTCGTAAAATTGTGGTGGTATTATCTTTGGAAAGCCGGCTATTTTACATTCACCTGCGGGGTTTCCCTCCACATTCAATTTATGTTAGTGGGCACAAAACGAACGCTGACAAATGTTAAAATAAAATGAACACACGTTTTATCTCTACGCTCACGGCGTCATGTTCCATACGTATTGCTAGGGTGAAGACGGAGGTACCGCACTATATTTTCTCGGTTATATAGTGTTCTTAAAAAATTTTTTTTTTGTAACTATAATAATATTTTACAGTTACATAGAATAAATAGATTGAATTGAATTAATAATTTTAAAATTATTATTTCTTATAAATTTATTTAGGCATAATTTAATTTCCTTAAAATAAACGCAAGCTTGTAGTTTATAGACATCTATTATGAAAACGTCTTAAAAGCGTCTCTGGATTTCGCAACTACTCGCGTACTTTCTGCTAAGATACAGAATGATATAGCGTCGGGCGGACGAAACTAAGTGGAACTTTTCCCAGGTCGAAATATATAAAAAGAATTTTAAAATAAATTCCAAGCACAGCCAATATAGTTTTTATGGCATTTTGCAAAGTGTTGTGTAATCTAAGTTGGAAATGATGTCAGAAATAGATATTCTAAATTGAAATACAATTTTTTTTATTATAAATTAGAACATTTGAAAAATTATCTATTATATAAAGATACATATGTTAGATGTTATAAGATAACAAAAAGCAAAGTGTCTCATATAGATGCATATCATACAAATGTGTTTATATATAGTATCTATTCCGTATCCCACTTGTGATAACCTCGCGTATCATAAAGTTTGGCGTTATTTGTTACCTATAATTTGTCTTGCCAAAAGTTGTCACATCAGATAAGATTTCATTTCCACTTGGTTCAAAGTTGCTATGAGTCTCTATATCAAGATTTGTACTTTGTGCAAATAAAACTGTGTGTAAATAACTTTCTTATTAATTTAGTACAATATTATCGAAACTATAACTATCTAAAAAATGAACAAAATATAATATTACAGTGTCACGCTTACGTATTAAAGAATTGTACATTTCTTGAGCGTTTCTAAATTTACACCTGCATTAATTTAGTATAATAATGTAAAAGTATTCTAGCGCCCGGTGAGCTATTTCCCATAGTCCCAGAGTAATTATACGGGGTGGTTCACAAAGGCCGAGGCCGCGGAGTCGGCGGCGTCGCACCGCGACGCGCGTCGGGGCGGCAGAGCCACCGGTAATGCATTACCGACACCGTCGACGCCTCGAAACAAAACTACAATTACGTATAAACTAAATGACGCCTGCGACTCTGTTTATTCACATTTCATTTTATTTAACATGAGCAGGACTAATAAAGATTGCCGATTACACAAAACTATATATATATATATATATATATATATATATATATATATATATATATA
>DWAO01000139.1:0-32624 GCA_018230605.1 Heliconius congener | reverse complement strand
TATATATATAAATATAAACGGTAAATGGAAACGGCATCTCAAGATCGATCTCAAAGTTGAGACCGGTTTATAATACGGGCTAGACGCATAAAAATCATTCACTTTGGCCATTCGTTTATCAATTATTCAGTATTATATCAAATTAAATGTTTTTCAGTTTCGTTGCTAGACTTTGATTGATTGATGTGTTATTATTATAAAAAAAATTATAAAAATTATTGCAAATGATAAAGTGAATCGTTAACTGCAAGTTGAGTACTTAAATTTTATTGAATTCGTCGACTTTGTACACAATTTTAATTATATATATATATAAGTATTTATTTTTAAAAAAATATGGGCTTAGATGAGTCGCGGCGCAGGGAACGAACGTGCGATTTAACGTGGGTTTTGGGTTCGACCTGCACTCAAGGAAATTAAATATTTAATTTCACTTCTCAACACGCAAATATTAATGGGAACGGAGTATCTTAATATTAGGTTTCTTTTGCCTACTTTGCTAAATTTTTAATAATATTAATGTGAAAATCTGAGAAAGACGGATGTTAGTTCCACTTTCAAGTAAAAACTACTGAACGGATTTAAATAAAACTACAGTAATATATTATATATCAAAATTTTGTATAATTTGGCAATAATTAGCTTAGCAGCCGAAAATGTGTACAGATCGCTAGTAGGTATACAAAATTGAAATAAATAACTCTGTATGTCTTCAAATGTGTAAAAGTTTGCTTTAAGAATCGCTATATTAACATGGGATTTTCTATAATAATACTATTGATTTGTGATGGTACTCGCTAAATATCTTGTCATATATAAAAAAATATTTATAACATAAAAATAACAATAAAAATTTTTTTTATCTTTTTGTTATTTTTTGGTTAATTAGTCCCGTTCTTATAATTTTTTTTTATAGATATTGTGGTGCAGTAGTGGTGTTTAGTGCATGTTTATCCAAATGTTTCTCTAATAATTTCCAGTTTTTATCAATGTTTTTTTTTAAATATGCAGATTTAGAAATAAAAAAAACAGAAGAAAAGAAGAAATAGAAATAAAAAATTAAACTAACTAACTAAAAAAGAGTAAAGTGTCTATAAGTAGCCTTACTCGATTTCCATTCCATTCCAATTAACCTAGATGTAATTTTGCTTGAGCAGCCAGTAATAATTACTAAAAAAAAGTAGTAAAATATCTAGTCTGCATAATGTACCACATGCATGATATATTTACAATATTCTAGTTAATTTCATTTAAACAAGGTACCCCCTGATCCTTAAAGAATCTCAAGTGTAGTTTTAACATTGGTATCTTTTTTAAGTACGGAACGTAGTGTTCGAAGCTGCCATATCACTAGAGGTATATAAAAAAAACAAAATAAAAGCAAATTAAAAAGTTTATTTGACACTTCTTATGATTTAATTATTTATATTGATTTTGTATTTATTATAATTTCAAATATTTCTTGCGTGCTAGTGTTTTGTTAATAATATTTTATAACGTGTGCTTGTATGTGTATAATGTTCCTGATGTGTCAGGCGGCTACTAAATTTAAATACTTTTCGAATAGATGTATGCGTAGATGCTCGTATTTGTGCCATGTTTTATAGAAAAAATATATATATATATATTCACACAAATATAGCATAATTAGTAATAAAAAAAACTGGACAACCCAGGGTTCCAAAAATTAGAGCTTAGCCAGAGTCCTTTCATCTGATACCTCACTTGAACTAGTGGCTTTAATAATAAATTTTGCCCCTTTTTAAAGCTTTTATTCTTACGTTTTACTACAAATGTATAGTTGAAATTTTTTCCTGTAGATGCTAGCTGCCAAATTTCATAACTAGGCTAACCGAAAGTACCCTATTAATTTTGATTTCCTTTATCTGTGTCGAAATACGCGTTTTTTGCTTTATAAACGGCCATATCTTTTTTTAAGTAAATGTAGAAATACGTTTATTTTAGGAAATGTGGACGTCGATCTTCGTATATAGTTTGAATTTCTCGATATCTCCAAGCGTTCCTGAGATACAGGCTCTTGACAGACAGACATACAGACAGACGGATATAGACAATAATTTTATATAAGATCATGGGATCATTAGTAACACATTAATACATATGAATTCACTAATGAAGTGTTTTATTATTTTAAATAATTATCGATTCAATTTACAATATTATATTGTAATTATGCTTCCAGTTTACAGCTTTAAAGGATGTACACGAAAAAACAAATAGTTTCTTGGACAAAATGGAGGAATGTTGGAATCAAGTTATGTCTAAAATAAGAGTTGACCCCGCCATGTTCCCTGAGAGGAAACACAGATTGACAGCGATATATTCTAAAGATAAAGAATATTTGTAAGTATATGACTACAATGGAGATTAGGTGAAATGATTTATTTATGAATTATTCAAAATATGAAAAAAAAAATCTTAATCTTTTTGTAACCTAGTTACAATATTTTTAATCCCTGATCACTATATTGAAAACGGGATTCCCCGGGACGTAACAAAATTGTAGAAACGTGTTGACGAAGATTGTTAATGCTTTTTTCGATGATTTTGTATTAAATTCTTTTAAAATAAAACACAAATAGGTTGCGTCACGTCTTCAGTCTTTTATATGCCATTATTATTTTTATTCATAGAAAACGCGAAATATTCATAAAGAATTATCCATATATTTTTTATTAATTATATTATTGTAATTTTATAATAACATAATTTTTTTAAGTTTCTTTGAATTAAAACCTGTTAAATACTTTATTCCACAGTAATATACAAATGATATATTCATATCATCTTTTTTTTTTCAAGTTTATCAAAAAATCTCAATATTTACTCCATTTCCACAGATTCGACACATCAGCGGAATGTTTTTGGACGCCATCGATACGTTCTCGTATAGTTCAGTTTATTTTGGACAGAAAGAAGTTCTCCAGGGCGGCCGGTGACGACTTCGCGTTTGGAATAGCACGCCTAATAGCTAGCAATACCTACAGTGCGGCTTATCCTTTACATGATGTGAGTAATTATATAGAAAATTAACTAACTTGCTTAGCTTTGATTCCAAGTGAAGGTTGTGGGTTCGTTTCCTTAGCTAATTTCACGCTTTCATAAGATTTTAATTCGGGCTGATGTAAGTGTCTAGTATTACTCTGTAACATTAGTCATTCCTTGGGTACCTTGAAGGGGAATAAAGTGTGAATGTGAATACTTCTTTTCCTAAACTGATGTTTAAAATTGGTTGTTTTTTATGGTTCGATTCGAGGTTCGATTCCTGACTGACTTTTATTTACCTGATATATGTACAATAATTTACAGGGTGATCTCAAAACTCCAGGTTCAATGCGACACTTGCTCTATACTGAATGGGCGAGCGTCTCTAAATGTCTCAAATACCAACCTTTAGACTATGTTAAAGACTACTTTGGCGTTAAAATTGGTGAGTATTATAAGTATTTATAAATAAACTTTATGATCTCAATTAAAAAAAGCGTGACATGCACAAATAGTTGCCAGTTTAAAAAAATATAACAGCTACTTGCTGTAAACACTGTTGCAGGTTAAACCCCACTCTAAGGTTCTAGTGAGGTACTAGGTTCTTCTGCATACCCTAGCTGTATTAATAAATATTTTTTTCTTTCAGGTTTATATTTCGCGTGGCTTGGTTTTTACACTCATATGTTGATTCCGGCGTCTCTAGTTGGTCTCATTTGCGTTATTTACTCTGCGGCCACTGTCTTCCAAAACAAACCTAGGTAACGGATTTTTTTTTATATAAAAAAAAAGTTCAGCTTCACGCTGTATCCCGCACACAGCGGGGTAGGCAGAGAGAACTTAGTGTTAAGACATTCCATTTCCCACTTTCCGCCTAAATCTGGAGGCATAGCGTGTGAGGATCGAACCCACATCCAGTCGATTTTGCAATCACACTTTGTGCCGCTGCGCCACGACTGGCCTCTTGTTAAAAAATCTGTAGTACATATTATTTTTAATGATCAAAAAAAAATTTTTAATATTGTTATATACTGTTTTGTATTTGGATTTATGTAAATGTATGTTACATTATCAGTGCCTTAAATATTTATCATCTATGTCGTCGTGGCACAGTGGTACAGTGTGTGATTGAACTGATACGAGGGAATGGATATGATATTTTTTTAGTTTCTCGCTCAGGTTACAAAACAAAGCACTTAGTAGAATTTTGCCTTTATTTTGCGTTAAACATACAACGTGAAGTTAAAAATAATATTTATTATTATCAAATAGGTTTTTTAATACTATTACTATATAGATATCAAAAACTAGAAATATGTATATGTATGTGTAACAGTATAAATAATAGACAAAAGAAAATGTGTTTAAAACCTATAAATATGTTTTACTACCTTTATTATTCGAGATATAGAAACTATTAAACTATTTTCTTTTACAGTGAAGACATATGCAATTATAATTCATCAATAAAAATGTGTCCTCAATGTGATTATTATTGCGATTTCTGGGATTTGAGGGCGACGTGTCTGCAGTCGCGGATAACTTACCTCTTTGATAACCCAACTACTGTGTTCTTTGCTATATTTATGAGTTTTTGGGGTATGTATGATTAATATGTGATAATATTTATTAATATAGTATCTACTACCGTGTAAATCGCGGCTTCGTCGGCTTAAACTTCTTCATATGCAGGGAGTATTTATTGCTTTCAGTAAGAGCACAGTTTTAACTACTCTGTAAAAGCTTCAAAAAGCTTAAGACAATATAGATTTTGTCAAAAATGAAAAGTATTTTTTTTTACAAATTAATTAATAAAATTATCGTTGTAAAATAAAACACCATTTGTGCAGAATGACTTTGAAAGACATAAACCGATAAAAGCGGTAACGTCGCTGATTAGTATTTTGTAGGAGAAGTAACAAAATTAAACGTAATTTTTTATAGAAAGATTATATTTTCTCTGACTACCTTTCGAAATGTAGGATAATTGTAACAAAAGATTTCCCTTGGTTAATATTTGTATTGTCAGTGTCAATTATAAAAAATATTGTCGTTACTTTACATTATTATAATTAATAGATTATTAGATGTTAACGAAAAAATATTTCCATTTCTTCGCGCTGGTGTCGCGGCAAAGTGCGGCGTTGAGTTCCGCCATCCAGCACGCAATGTCTTCAGAATTCAGCTGAAGTGGGGAACGGAGTGTCTTAACCCTAGGTTCCCTCTGCCTACCGTGCTGTGTGCGGGATACAGCGTGAAGCTGATTTTAAACGTTAAAGTATTTTTAATTTTTCTCTTTCTAAGTTTAGATATAAAAAAATATAAGTCTACATATATCCGCTACTAATACATTTTAGTGAAGTAGAAGCACAATAATATAAAATAGTAAATTATAACAAATTAATTGTTATATCTTTTTACAGCTGCTTGTTTTCTCGAACTATGGAAGAGATATTCAGCGGAGATGACGCATCGTTGGGACTTAACCGGTTTTGACGTGTATGAAGAACATCCGAGGCCGCAGTATTTGGCGAGGCTAGCTCACGTTAAGAGGACACAGGTTAGAAGTCTAGAATGTTTCTATATTCATCTACCATTAGAAACGGAAAGCATATATATTTACTCATTTTTTTGGGGATTTCTTTTCTGGTGTAAAATTTGATTGTAACGAGAGTCGAACCTGTCACTCTTGGGAACCGTCAAAACGCTCGAGCAAATTAAAACGTGCCAGTAAAATAAAATAAAAAGTTATAACACATAAGAATTTCGACGGAGCTTGATGACAATATATAGCTAAATTGGGGACGAAGCTAGCTACGTACAATTTTCATATATGTGTGTTCACTGCAAATGAATTGCATAATATAAAAAAAAAAGCTCGAGATATGAATTTTGAGACATAATTTACTTCTTTCTTAGACGATTTATATTTTCTCTTTTCTTTGGCTGTACATTAAAAATATTATTTTAAAAACTTGATACTCAATGCTAAAAGTCCACAGCTGAACGTAGTGACCGGTGAAAGAGAACCAATGGTGCCTTTCTGGAGGATGCGACTTCCCGCCACGTTAATGTCATTTAGTGTTGTGGCGCTGCTGATTTTACTGGCGCTAGCGACGGTCCTCGGCGTAGTGTTGTACCGCATGTCGCTGCTCGGCGCCGCCATCTTGCGGCAACAAGACAATGTGCTTATCACATACAGCCCTATCATGTTTACGACCGCTACGGCGGCGTGTATCAATTTGGTTTTTATATGTATTTTTAATTATGTAAGTATTTTTTTTATCGATTGCTTTTTGAAAATGTTCTAAATAAATATTTTTTATTTTATGAATTAATAATACTGATGTAACTTAAAAAAATTGAAGATGATCAATGATGGACATCTATTAATAAAATATTGCGGTCTTCTTGCAGTCCGTGGCCACTAAAGACACATATAAATTTAAGAGTTATATCAAAATAGTTTCTATAAAACCTTATAAATAAAGAATATAAATTGAAAATATTATTTCAGATATACCAATACCTCGCAGAATGGCTCACAGAAAAGGAACTATTAAGAACCCAAACAGAATTCGACGATTCTTTAACACTCAAAATATATTTACTACAGTTCGTTAATTATTACGCGTCCATATTTTATATAGCGTTTTTCAAAGGCAAGTTTGTGGGTCGTCCGGGTGACTACGTGAGATTTTTTGGTCATAGACAAGAGGAGGTAGCTATTTTTTTTTTTATAATAATAATAATAATTATTTTATTATTAAACTGAAATTCATTTACATACATTTTATTTAAACATGAATTAAATTTGTTTTTACTATTAAGAAATATAGGCAGTTTTTAAAGTTATTGTGATACAGTGGGTTCACGTGCAGCTGTGTATACGATTATTGTGGGTTCGATTTCTAATTGGGGGCAGTGAATAATTATTTTCATTTATCCGCTTTGGTAGCTCAATGTGTGGCGTTGAGTTCGAAAAAAGGGATCCAAAGTGGAGAATGAGAATCGTTTTCTCTTTCACCCTGCCATATGCAGCATACAAGATAGAGTAAAATAAATAAAGTTATTATTCAGGAACGGTAAGTGCGAATACTACTGTTTAGTTATTCTTATTTTTTACTGTAAGTGAATACTTATCTAGTCTGCTGTTGATTTTTTATATTTTTGACTTTGTTTAGTGTTCTCCCGGCGGCTGTCTCTTAGAACTATCAATTCAATTGGCCATCATAATGGTGGGCAAACAATTCATAAATACTATAGTTGAAATGATGATGCCATACTTCCTGAAATGGTGGAACATTATAAGGACTATTGGCAGGAAAAAAACGTAAGTAATACTAAAATTAAAATTAAATTAAATCAGTTTCACATTGTATCCCGCACACAGCAGGTTAGGCAGAGGAAACCTAGTGTTAAGACACTTCGTTTCCCACTTCCTGGCGAGTTCTGGAGGCATTGCGTGATGGCAGAACTCAACCCCGCGCTTTTTTCGACACCACAGTGAAGGAATGGAAATATTTGTATATAAATTGAATTATTAGATATAAAATTTATTGTTTACAACTTTCTTTTAAACATATAATTTATAATAAATGGTTGTATTTCAGAATAAAAAGTCCAATGCAATGGGTAAAAGATTTTAAGCTGGTAGATTTTGGTAATATGGGCCTATTCCCGGAATATTTAGAAATGGGCGAGTACAACTTTAATATTAGTGTATATTTATCTACTATCTTGAATTTTAAAATTATTCTTTGTAATTTCTTTTATAAATACATTAATAAGTCATTTTATATATAGCTATAAAGCGTAGTTTTATAAATTAAATTAATTAAAACATAATCAATTATTATTAATAATAATATTTCTTTCCAGTACTTCAATACGGTTTCGTAACGATATTCGTAGCGGCATTTCCCTTGGCTCCGTTATTTGCGTTAATAAATAACGTACTAGAAATGCGTCTAGATGCTAAGAAGTTCCTGACCTGTTATCGTCGGCCGGTGCCGCAGAGGGTCACTGATATAGGCGTGTGGTATCGTATTTTGGACTCCATTGGGAAACTTAGTATAATTACTAATGTGAGTATTGTTTATTAAAATTTTGTTGTAGTAATAATATAAAAATTTTGTGTATTGTCATTTTCGCCTGTTTTTTGAGCACCTTTGTAGGAAGATTTAACATGACTTTGCGCAATTATTTTTCTAGCTCTACGCTGCATCCTTTATATAACAAAGTAGGCAGAATGTGGAACATAGTGTTAAGACACTCCGTTTCCATTAATACACTTCCAGTACCCACTTTCTGCTGAATTCTGCAGGCTTTTTGTGTATAGTGGCAGAAAATGAAGATTAAAATATTTAATATTTTAATTTCCTCCAATGGGAGTGGAACCCACAACCTGTTGGACATTTTAAAAGTGTTATTCCACATTAAGAGAGAAAAAGTTGTTATCTTTGGGTAGCGGAAATTTTAAACCTGTCCCTACAGAGATAGATGGTAACAACATTAATAAGTTGTAACAAGTGTATAATAATATGTAGATGTAGCTCGATTAGAACGTAACTAAATCACCTTAGTTGATCAGAGCGCTTGGATGGTTTCCAAAGAGGTGCGGGTTCAAATCCCGCTGCGTCCAAATTCTTAGAAAGTTACTTATTAAGAAACCGTATAAAAAGTTTGCTTAATAAGTAACTTTCAAAGGCACTGTTGTTCTTTGACAGTTGTGTTATTGTAACTTTATTGTGAAATGAACATTTTTTTAAATATTTTTTTTTGTATTATCTTTGTGTTTATTTGCCAGGGTTTCATAATAGCTTTCACATCTGAGTTTATACCACGTCTCGTATACCAGTTCACGACGGGCTCCTTGAACCAGTATGTGAACCATACGTTGACAGACTTCAATATAACCGTGTTACAGCACTTACCGCATTCTAAATATAATGAAACTATGTGCAGGTGAATATTGTTAATAGAAAACTATATATTAATACATAAAATGAATATTTTAATTATCTGATAATAGTATGGTAGATCAGGAAAAATCCGAAGAGTTGATATTTCTAATAATACCTTTATTTATCCGATTATATCGGCTCCGTAATTCTTTTATGGGACAATGTGCACGCTTTTACAACGGGATCCCAGACAACGTCCGAGAATGTTCTATATCACAATTTGAAAGTTGTAAAGAGACGTTTGTGTATTAATGGTTATTACCAAATTAATGATTATATAAATGATAACACGCCTTGGGAATGAAATGCTCGCTCCAGTCTGTTTCAAAGTATCATTGTCAGAAATGTTAAAATCTGTTTTTGTATAATTGATTTTAAAAAATAAGTCCCGCTGAGATTTTCGCGCCAGTTTTTCTCAGGTCTGAGGCATTAACTTTAGCGAGCTGGTGGTAAATTAATGACGTTCAAAAAATGAAGCATGTAACTTCTTATTTTTAATAAAATTATTTGACTTTGACTTTCCTTACTAACTTAATAAAGCACGGAATACTGCTTCTTTTGGTACGTAAAGATAATTATAATCAGAAATATTCGCCATTCCGAATTACCTGGATACACCATATTTTTTTTTCTATAAATGTCTACTGTGCGGCGTTGAGTTTCGCCTCTCAATACGTAATGTCTCAAATTACTGAAACTAAAACGGAATGTGTTGACACTAGTTTTTCTCTAGATATCCCATATATAGCTTCATAAAAGCTAATAAGAAGTTGTGTACGGCCCGATATCTTTACAGTGATACAATAGTGGTTATTTTTTATTAAGATTTTGTTAGGAGTTGGAAACTGTTTTATATAAAATGGCTCTTTTATATTTATGATTAAAACATCGATTTGGACCCCCCAAAAGAAAAATAATTACATTTATACTTATTGTGGCGCAATAAGACAGCATCACGTTGCAGTAATTTATTTACAAAAAACACTAAGCGCGGCGCTTAGTTCTGTTCCTCGACATATAATTCAAGAATTTGAGCAAAAATCGGAAAATATAAAGTTTTATTTACGGGTTTTATTTATAAAGAGAGAAACCAATTAATATTGTAATAATATTTTATAATTCATTAGTTATCCCGGCTACTGGTATTATAAAGATGGCGATGACTACGAACATTCAAACTGGTACTGGCACGTGATGGGCGCGAGATTGGCTTTTGTAGTCGTTTTTGAAGTAAGACATTTTATATTATTTAATATTTATGTTATTTATTACTTTTAAACTTGGACTTGAATTTGAATTTAAGATAAAAGATAAACTAAGAAAAAACACACACATTTTACTAACCATTCAAATGCCTTTCAGAATGTGGTAGCCCTGGTGATGATAATAGTACGCTGGGCCATCCCTGACATGTCCGGGGAGCTACGGGATCGAATCAGGCGTGAGGCATACGTCATTAACAGTTTCATAATGGAAGAGACCCGGGCTCGATCCCTGGGCAGAACCCCGCTTTTATCCCGCCCGGAGAATATACGAGATCACCGTGATCACCGGGATAGGGATCCAGGTCTTTCAACACCCGTTTAATGGTTACGGTAGGCAGTGCTTTGTTTTGTGCGGGTTTGTTCATTGGTGGGATGTTTTAACATTTTTTTTTTAGTTTTGATTTGGCTGTGGGTGGTATTTATTCAGCCTAAATTTTTGGTTTGAATTTTTCTTTTTATTTAATGTTTGATTTTTTTTCTGAATAATTCTGTACTACTACTAATACTGATGTAATAGGCCAAACAAATCCCATTTGGCTTATTTTTTATAAATCCCAGAGCTGCTTTTTTATTGATCTCTTATTGCTTATTGAGAAATTATATATTTTTTAAAAATAATTATTGCTTTTCGTGATCGATAGTTATAGTAAATATTAGTAGTATAATAACACCCACAGGCTATTTTTTTAAAGTAATGAATTCATTGTATTAAAAATATATTTTCTTATTTTATTTTTTTCGTTTTTTATACACCAATGAACAAACTCCGATATATGACTGTATTGTGTGTGTTTATACACTGACTGAGTGTTAGTTTTGTTTTGGCTTATTCGTCATCTTGTCCTCTTAGTGTGATGACTAATCTAAATTTTAAACGTTTTATTCAATTACATTTTTAATATCTAAATACATTTTGAGGCATGTATTTTTGGATATTGATGGAAATTATACAGATAATAATTTAAATAATAGTTCTAGTGAAAAATTTCTTATTATAATGTAAAGATGGTTTAAATTCCAATTTTTTTAAATTAATATATTTTTAGGGCGACATTTTTATTTCAGGTATTCTGTAAATATTAGAGTAGATTGCAAATATTGTGTACGATATTAGAGTAGATTGCAAATATTCTTTAAGGGCCGCTTATATACAGCTTCGTACTTTAATTTTTTACTTTTGGGTTTATTAAAACAGCTTTCTATAAGCTTTGCTGTGAAATAGATTAAGAATTTATAACTAATCTATAGACCAAAGAAAGAATAAACAATGTGATTTATATTAAACATGTAAAATAGGCAAACTAGCTTATTTTTTATATTCCAAAAATGAAAAAGTATTTCTTTCAAACAAAATAATTAATAAAATTATCGTCGTCAAATAAAACACCGTTTGTCAAGTATGACGCACACAGACACAAACCTATCAAAGCGATAACGTCGCACACGCCTCATTCACGAAATCGAGTCGTAGGTAATGGCGGCGATGTTGAATTGTATATTACCTCTATCTACCTTGCTGAGTGCGGGAAACAGCGTGACGCTATATATCTCCTCCGCCGTTACCGTTATTAATTCGGGAGGATGTGCGTGTTGAGTTTTTAAACTCAACGCCGGAATCGAACCTACAACTTGTAGTGTTTACAGTCATATCTCGTTACCCTGCGCTACGACTCGTCTGTGGACTAAAAGTCTAGCTAATAAACAGTATTATGTACATAAATTTTAAGAGGTAACTGTGACCAAAGTAACAATGGGTTACGTTGAACAGATTAACTAGTTGTAATATATGCCTATTTCCTTTCTCCAAATTGATCATCTACCACAAAAAAGGTTTTTCATTTCGATCCTCTAGTTTCTGAGATTTGAGCGTTCAACTAAACAAATTCGTTATCCTTATAATATTAGTGTAAGTTTAAATAAAATATTTGTTATAACGGCTGGGTAGGCAGAGGGAACCTAGTGTTAAAACATTGTTCCCCATTATCCGCCGAATTCTGGTTGTCTTGTTTAACTACACTCAATTTTTTTTTGTATTGCATAATTTAAAATAATATTATAATGATGTTTACATATGGCAATATCTATTTTGATGTTTCATGATTTTGCTATAATTAACGAATTGCGGACAAGGAAAACTATTTGCAATAATTGTTTAAATAATTTAATTTGCGAATTAGATAAGGCGTTATTTTTTTTGATAGATATTTGTTATATACGCCTCAAAATGCTACATGACATTTTAGTCAGTGTATTATGCGCAAACAGTGCAGTTTACTAATTTGGCGGGAACTTCAATAAATGTCAAACTATTAGCTGCTGTCTAAAGTGTAAATGTGAAAGTAACAAAGGATTGCAATTTATTATTCCTAGGTATTATTCAGTTTTTTTAATAATATATTATTGAGGTTCTTGCTTTATTTTATAACCAAGGCGAGCTTAATTCTAATATAGTTAGTTTTTTCACGTATTCGTAAGTAGCTGGATCGAGACGCAACAGTCACGTTCATGAGTGAGTTTTTTTAACGTAATAGCATGCACCAACACGTAACACTAACACAATAAAATGCATGATTTATAATTAATAGACTAACTAATAAAAAACCTTTGTTTATATTATATATATTCATACAAATAATTACAAGTTGAAAGAAAAATCTAATTTTAAAGTTATCAACATTCTATTACAACATTTTCCAATTAGTTAAAACCTTTAAAAAGGGGCAACAGCACAATAGTGTTCTTTTTCCAAAAAAAAATATCCGTCGATAATTTCAAAGAAACCGCAAAAAATATTAACATATTTTATAAATAGCGTAACTTAGTGGCACTATAAACAGAGGTGTTGGTAAAATATTATACGAGTTTATTCGTTTGTTTAATTACTACTAATTTTGAGTGAAAATTTTTGAATAATAATAATTTTTAAATATACTAATATATTAAAAGTATATTAGAACGTATATTAGAACTTCTAAACAAATTCTTTTGCAGCAATTAAAGGCTTTGTCCATTATAATTTAATTTGTTATAATAAAAAAATATTACAGTAGTTTGGCGGGCTTTTAAGCTTATTCTTGGACTTATATTTTTGCATTGTATTTAAAAAAAAATGTAAATTATAAATCTAATTTATTATTATGATTATTATAACATTACTTTTTGTATTGTATTGTAAGAATGCTATTGTTGAACTAAAGTTTTTTTTTTCTCTATAGGTGAATCAGAATCCAATTGGAACCATTTTGCATCTCTCTCGGGATCTGACTTCGACTTGGCTGCCCACGGTGACCATCAAGACATAAGAGATTTATCTAAACACGTGGTAGCACAGCCTCCAAAAGAGAACCCTGGACCTGATCATGTTTAAAACTAACATGGAAGTATGAATCTAGAAATTTGTCTAGGTGGGTTTTAGTTTGGGTAAATTTTGTTCTTTTAGTCGTTATTTTTTTATCTGATTTTTTGAGCTCGAAAGCAAATGTTTTATGTATGGATTTAAGTTACATGTTAAATGTCTCGATGTTTTGATATTTTTGTCATATACACCGGTTACCATTATAGGATTAAGAAGTGAATATTCAAAATATACATATTTGTCATCCTTTAGAGATATGCCGCTAGATTCCTTGTTAGACCTTGTTCTATTGAAGTATAAAATAGAGACGAAAAGGTTAATTTTCATATACAACATATTTAATGTTATGTATTTCTCTCAATAATTATCTTAATTAAAATTTTTATAAAGATCATTCAATAAAATGCCACACATATACGTATTCAAAATCCATTTTATTTTTATGTAATTTACACTATTACTAGGATTAATATCGAATACTGAATATATTTATTCGTTCTTTCATTCATTATCGTTAATATTACGATCCAAATGTCGAGGATCTTTATAATAAATGATTTTTTTTACTATTACTTGCTAAAACTTTCGTCCTAATAATTTAATTAATGTTTTTTGGGTAAATTAAGATTACATTTAAATCATAATATTATATAGTATGCTTAAGTATATTGTATAATTGCTTTTTTATACCAAAACTGTTAAAGCGAACTATTTTAATTAGCTTTTAAAGCTTTCGTGTATAGATACATATTATATAAAGAGTTTTATATTGTGTGTTCAATTTTATTAAAAAAATGTTGGTATTTTAAAAAAATGTATGGAGAATTAGAAGCATAGAATGGTAGTTATACGTTATATATACATACATACATATATATGATGAAAACTTATTGTTAAATATATATTATATATATTATATGGACATCGCACAACTTTACAAAGAGCCGTGTTGCTATAAGAAATGCATATTTTATTTCTATATATAAAAAAAATTGCAAAATCTTATAGTTTTATAAAAGCTATTTGTACTTAATAGAGGAGACATATCGTTTTATTGAAAAGAATGAAAAAATATAAGAAAGACTCGCACTGTCCTTATCTGCACCTTTTAGGGTTATTTTGATATGTATTTTTTAAAGTTGCAAATTACCCAGCTTTAATACAAAGAGGAATCTCATATCGCATTATATACGAATATAATATTTATATTTAATATATTATCTGTTATTTAATGTAGAATTTGTTAAAATAAAATATGTTTTAATTTGCTGTAAAAGCCCAAGCTATGATAAAGTCTAAAGTATTTTAATTAAATCTAAGGCTTAAAACATTTTGCGATAAAAATTCCTAAACTGGTATACGTTCAAGACTTAAATTTTAAATTCCAACATTAACTAAAAAAACTTGATATAAACCTATATAACATGGGCTTTTACAGTAACATTTTGAAACTCGAAGCTAACATCAATAACGTAGTGCTCGAAGGCTTCATGTGGATAATAGTGTTCATTAGAAACAATAATTAGTAGAATGTCCATGAATGAATCCATTTTGAAAGCTTAGCGATGTATGCTAGTGATGTGCCGAGTGTACATTTTTATATATGTCTGTGGTACGAAGTCAAAAAGAAAGGAGGTTTTATTAATATATATAAATATTTAAATAATCCTTGGTACTCATTTTATTTACAAATTTCGGCAATTAATTTTTAGAAGCCATTTTTTAGCTAAATATGCTTATTATTATAAACAAAATAAAAGACATCAACTTTTATTTTGTTTTCATTTAAAACAAAAAAAAATCTAATTTATAATAAAATACTCTCATTATATTATATATATATTATTTAGTCAAAAATTTTGGCAAAAAGTGAGCTTGTACATTAAAACCAAATTAATTTTCATTATCATTTTATTGGCTGTGTTATAAAAATAAAATTTAGGCAATTTAGGCAACTTTGGTTTTCTTTTATGTAAATATAGTGTTTTGGAACATGAATTATTCCTTGCTACTCTACTACTCTGCTCTTTTAAATATATTTTAAAATTTTCCTAAAATTCGTCCTTACACATATACTGATTAATATATTATAAATTAAAATATGTAGATTTTTAATAGACAAGACATGCTATGATGATTACATAAATATTTAATATTACATCATAAAATTGAGAGATATTGTAATTATTATATTATTTATATATAATCTGTACCAAAGCTAAGGAATGTTGCTTATAAACTTTTTTTTAAAATTTTAAACATTGTTGTATGGTATTGTACTTTACTACGTTTTTGTGCTCTATAACCTGTAAATTTTTATATTTATTTTATTTTGATGGTAGTTTTTGATAAACATTCACAACTCTAATTAAGCTAAAATTAGTAATATAATTTTAACTTGTTTTAAGTTTTGATATCAAATACGGTTAAATGTTAAAAAATTAGTAATTAAAAAAAATCATAATTTGTCTATTATTATTTTTATAATGTTAACAAAAATACCAGAAATCTTAAAAATAGACACTGCCTACAAACAAAGTTGTAGGTTCACGTTTTATGTGCGACCATCAATGTAGGAGATAAGTTAAATAAATAAAATAAGGATATAAATAGAAAGAGATCGAAGGACCGAGAGAAATGTCTCCAAAGATATTTTTTTTTCGCAACATTTGGTACAGTCCAGTCATTTTAGATGTTTTTTTATATTTTTCTTTGTCATTTTAGATATTTTTTTATATTTTACATATCTAATGAATGATATATACATATATCTGTAACGATATTTAATAGTCGATTTCAGAATTGTACCAATAAAAAAAAAATTAAAAATGTTTATCATTGAACTACCTATTACTGTCTATAAAAACAAATTATAGTTCGGTCATCGAGTAGCGGCCACCCTGAATTTAGGTATAGATGGATGCGCAGATTTGTCTTTGAGGTTATCTTACTTATGATTATTTTCGAATAAAAAAGCAAATGTTCATAAATCTTAATTTCTGAGCGGCCACGACTCGTCGACCGTACTTTAAGTGACTGGATCTTAATGGATAGATAGAAAAAAAATCACAATAAAATTAGATTAAGGTAGACGCAGATAGTCCAGCTTTCAATGTTTGTTACTAAATCGGTTATTGTTAACAAATCGCTATATAACGTGAAACGCTTGTATTTATAACGTTTATATGATTATATGGAGTTTCCTGGTATTGATTGTTTTATTATTTCCTCCTAGATAGAAATTCCATTTGTTGTGTTGTATGTAGTTTTCAATAACTATGTGAGATTCGCCTTGCTAAACAATATCGTTGGTCTCTAGGTAAAGTACCAAAAACATAAAATCGCAACTGCTTTTTTATCGCTCTTTTAAGTGTTTTAATCTTATTATTTCAAAATTTAAAAAAATATTTATATATTTTTAAACGTGTATGTAATTGAAAACTTTCCTGGTGGCTCATGTATTTAATTAAATATTTGATTATTGAGGACAGTCGTGGCGCAGGGGCACAAAATGTGACTGTAAAACCGACTCGATGTGGGTTCGATCCCACTCGAGGAGATGAAATATTTATATTTCCGCTCTGGTTTCGAGGCAAAGCACGGCGTTGAGTTCTGCCACTTAACACGCAATGCCTCCAGAAATCGGTAGAAAGTGGGGAACGGAGTGTCTTAACACTAGGTTCCCTCTGCCTACCCTGCTGTGTGCGGGATGAAGCTGATTATATTTTGTTTATTTTATATTTTCATTCCCATTTTCCATGATGTTCCCATTTTTTCCCATTCCCACCGAGGCGGTGAAGGTGAGGACGGGAGAAGCCTTAAAAAATGATATGATAGATATTTGTCGGCAAGCAATTATACGAAAGTGATATTTATTGTAAGAAAAATTGAAATATCTTATAGGTAACAAGATCAGGGCCTTATTGAATTTTGCAGACGGACTGTTCTGCGTTCTGTTTCCTAAACAAATTACCAATTAGGGTTTTCTTATTAGGTATCAAGATAAAATTGTTTTTTTTTTTCATTTGTTACTACCGAAAATTAAACGGAGTATCTTGAAGCGAAAAGCAAATCAGTTCGTTAGTTAGTAGTACCATGACGTCACTTACTGACTGAATTTCGAATTTTATAAAAATCGGTGCTGTTTGAAAAAAAATCCATACAAACTTTCAACCCCTATTTCATCCCTTTAGGGTTAAAATTTTTCAAAATCCCGTCTTAGTGGATGTCCAGATTATAAAAGTAAACATCTGTCCAAACCTCACGTTTCTAGTCACAGCGGTTACGGTGTGTGCGTGCGTGCGTCTTACCTCAGTCAGTCAGGACAAGTCCTTTTTATATATGGATGGATATAGATTATAAACTTTTTTTATTAGTTCAACTTTCCAAATCGGCAATGTAGCACGTAATGTGTATTCGTAATGTGTACGGTTATATCTAACAAATATGTAAATATAATAATATATAAAATATTGATTAGGAGTAAGTTATAAAAAATACAGCCTATTTAAAATATTTATTGTACAAGTAGTTTGAAACTTAGCGTAAAAAAATGTTACAAATTTTCCAATTCTTCATCAAATTCGCCTTCATCATCCGCCGTAGCATCTTGACATTGTTGGTATTCTGACACCAGATCATTCAAGTTGCTTTCGGCTTCTGTAAATTCCATTTCATCCATGCCTTCATCTGTGTACCAATGTAAAAATGCTTTCCGCCTAAACATAGCTGCGAATTGCTCTGATATTCTTTTAAATAACTCTTGAATTGCTGTAGTATTTACTATTATAGTGGCCGACATTTTTAACCCTCGAGGTGGTATATCACAGACGGCTGTCTTTACATTATTCGGAATCCATTCTACAAAATAACTGCTATTTTTATTCTGTATATTGAGCATATTTTCATCTATTTCTTTCATTGACATTCGACCTCGAAATACTGCAGCAGCTGTCAGATATCGACCGTGTCTTGGATCACATGCGGCTAACATATTCTTTACATCGAACATTTGTCTGGCAAGCTCTGGCACTGACAGAGATCGATACTGTGGACTGCCTCGAGTCGTGAGTGGCGCAAATCCCGGGATAAAGAAATGTAATCGTGGAAAAGGGACCATATTAACCGCAAGTTTGCGTAAATCTGCATTTAACTGCCCTGGAAATCTGAGACAAGTGGTGACACCTGACATTGTTGCGGATACTAAATGGTTTAAATCTCCATAAGTAGGTGTGAGTTTAAGCGTTCGAAAACATATGTCATATAAAGCTTCATTATCTATGCAAAAGGTTTCATCAGTATTCTCTACTAATTGATGAACCGACAGAGTTGCGTTGTACGGCTCTACGACAGTATCAGATACTTTAGGACTTGGCACTACTGAAAACGTATTCATAATACGATCGGGGTACTCCTCTCTTATTTTTGATATCAACAATGTTCCCATTCCTGATCCGGTACCACCTCCTAATGAATGCGTGAGTTGAAATCCTTGCAAACAATCACAGTCTTCTGCTTCTTTCCTGACTACATCAATTACCGCATCTACTATTTCAGCTCCTTCTGTGTAATGTCCTTTAGCCCAATTGTTTCCAGCTCCTGATTGTCCGAAAACAAAATTATCTGGCCGAAAAAGCTGACCTATCGATCCTGATCGCACCGAATCCATAGTAGCAGGCTCAAGGTCTACAAGAACTGCACGTGGCACGTACTTGCCAACAGCAGCTTCATTGTAGTAAACGTTTATGCGCTCAAGTTGAAGAATTGAATCTCCGTGGTAAGCACCCGAAGGATCAATTCCGTGTTCTTCTGATATTACTTCCCAAAACTGCAAATAAAATTATAACTTGAGACTATTTCAGTCATTGACCTATAAATCTAGATTGTAATGAGAAGTGTAATGATGTACATGATGTAGTTTTCAAAATAAATTTAAAAATTTTCGCTTTTCTACACTTAGTGATGCCTGTGTCATAGAATGTGTTCGGAGCTATAAATTGAATGAAGCTCGAATGTTGTACTAGTAGCGTCTGAAGAGATTCGTTACTCAGATTCTGGCACCACACTAGCCCGTTGATGCCATAATATTATATCATTACCTTAATTACATACAGCTGCAAAGTTTTAAATGGATACAATTATTATAAATCCTTGAAATATAGATTCTTAAAAATTATTACACAGTTCCTTTGTTCAACCTAATAAAAATGTGCTAAAAATATTGTCTGTTGATAAATGAATACATCCTTTTACACTTTAAACAATTTTCTGTTATAGTTATACATCTATTTTTATATCCTACCTTCTCTCCAATTTGATTTCCACATTGTCCTGCCTGAATATGTACTATTTCCCTCATATTATTACATGAATTTTAATCGCCAAAAAGTAATACTGTTTTACCGAAATTTTGAATCTAAAATATAAATACTTAAATTTGTTAATATATAAAAAAATATAAAATTTATGCGTGCATAGCTCGCAAAATTTTGTTAAAAAATGAAGTTTTATTAACTTGACGTAATTTTAGTTTTTTTTAAGTAATATTATAATTTAAAGGACTAAAATAAGCAACAATAAACTTTTTGTAGGAACAGGTTGTCTTATTAAAAATTTCAAACCAGAGAAAGAATAACCAGATTTTTACATGTATCAATAATCTCATTATTGTATTCTTTGTATGTATTACGAGATCTATTTTTAGACTCAAACTTTTTATTTTTATATGATATATCATCATTTCTAATTAATTAATAATAAAAATATTTAAATTTAAGCTCAAAGAGTGAAATCGTGAAAGTATAAAATAGTTTTGAAAATAATTATGAAACTGGAACCATTTGTTTCACTTGTGGGGGATTGAACATAATTTCAATTTGTTATAATAAATTGAGCTTGGATTGAAGTAGAAAAAAATATATTTGCGTATGTGAATAGGTAAAACAAATATGAAACCTTAAATTTATTAACCGACTTCTTTAAAAAGAGAAGATCAATTCGACTGTTCTTTTATGCTTGTTATCTTAAAACTTTTGATTGGGTGAATCGATTTAGATTTTTTTAATGAATCCATTTTTGACAATGGTTTCCATAAAAAATGACATAGGTCTTAAATTTCCATTAAATATGTGAGACAAATGAACAAAACACTCAATATCCCGCCAACCGATTTCGATGACTCTCTTTTTTATTGTAAAGTATACACTTTAAGGGTAGTTTGATTACAGTTCCGTAAGTCTGTGATTAATGAATCCGGTTGAAATTAAAGAATTTAGTTTTCTTGTTAATAATTATAATTATTTTGTACATACAGTGCGGTAAAGTCCGTACGGTACCGTCTCACAATTAAATTAAATGCCATATTAATAATCTGCATCCTAATATATCTGTCAAAGTCATTTGTCAACTGAAATTAAAAAATATTTTTTAGAAATCATTTTAGTTTGAAAAATAAATATAAAATAAAAGTAATAAAGATGTCCGTACGTCTCGGAGGTGCTCTTAAAGAGTTGAGGATTCACTTGTGTCAAAAAAGTAAACAGTCAGCCGGTGTTAGGTAGGTTTGATTACATAAACATTCTTATAACCTGCGATTGTAAAAATGAAAGAATAAAACAGAAAAGATCATATATATATTATCTATATAATAGTAACTGTATTAATCATTTATAATTTTTACATCATTTGTACTAATATTATATATTTATTTCACTTTCATATTTTTCCATAATGATATTTATTAGACTATCTGTCATTATATACTATATTTCGTTTTAGGGAATTTATCCAGAAGAATTATGTAAACATTAAAAAGGAAAACCCTAACTTCCCAATATTGATTCGTGAATGTAGTGGAGTTCAACCCCGAGTCTGGGCTAGATATGGTAAGATATAGCTCTCTCGTTTTCTCACAATAATTTACTTTCGTTATTGCAATAAATTTACAATAAATAATTATTTAGATAACAAAGACAAGTAGGCATCGATTTGCATTGGCCAAATATATGACTGAATACCTGAGGACAGATACAATGGAGGAGACATTCTGGGAGTTACTTATTTTAGTTTCCTTTCTCTGGTAACAACATAAACCACAGCATAGAATTTTGACACCGAACATGCTGTTTCAAAGTTTGTGGAGTTTGAAAAATAGAGTATTTTAACATTTTTATCTATTTTAATTTTATTCTTTCATCACCTTTGGCTTTATAAGAAAGATTACGTGGAAGCTCACAAAGAAACAAATGTAGCTTATTAATAGTTAATGTAATTTCAGAAAGAGGCCGTGAATTGTGTGAATCGTTATGTGACTATTCCAGTGAACAAGTCATGGCTATTATAAAAAAATTAAGCGCTGCGTAAAAAATATTGATTATTTATTTATAATTTCACTTTAAAATTGTAATTAAAATGTAGTTTATCAGTAGACATTAAAATATTGAAAATAGTAAGATATGGGGCCATCTATTATGTCACACATAAAGATAAGGGATCCTTGCTCTCATCACGAGGCAAAGTAAGTCAAACTCTTGATGCATTGCATGTTGAGTTCCACTACTCAATAACAAATGCCTTGGATATTCAACAGAAAGAAGACAATGGAAGTGTCTTAA
This sequence comes from Heliconius congener, assembly GCA_018230605.1. NCBI lineage: Eukaryota > Metazoa > Arthropoda > Insecta > Lepidoptera > Nymphalidae > Heliconius > Heliconius congener. Next base: position 10,420 of record DWAO01000139.1, on the reverse strand, counting down.
TGGGAATGGGATATCTTAACACCAGGTTCCCTCTGCTTACCTTGCTATGTGCAAGACACAGTGTGAAGCTTAAGAGAAATTTAATTGTGTTAACAAACATAATTTTCAAAAATAAAATTCGTTTATTTTATATTATATTTCTTGGTGTAATTTTTAAATATGTGATGTCACACTAAGTGGAACTTCTCTAAAAACGTGACCAGCTGTGGCATGGATAGGGAAAGGGTTTAAATTCATGCCATTTGTTTGTGTACTTTATAGATGGCCCTTTTTTTTTATTAGTCCCAATTTATTTATTAGTCAAATTATTTAGTGACTATTATAACATTTTTTATTATTTTGTTGGTTCTAAGGCCATTGTGACATAGTATTTCATAATAAACAGTTGAGTTACACCACTCGACAAAACTCATACTTCTCAAAATAAAAAAAAACTAGAGCACACACTAGGTTTCTATATACATAAATATACCTGACCTGCCTTCCTTATTTTTTAGATAAAGGTGCAGAGCGCAGTGCTCCATTAACCAACCTATCATCCAATGATGTTTTCACTGCCATCAAACAACTTGCAAAGTGAATGTTATATTTTAATTTATTATGTATATAGCAATAGAAATTTTGATTTAAATAAAACCACAGGTAAATAAATTAATATTTTTTATTTATTACCCTTACATTACTACAAAATAACAAATGTATAAAACTTCTACAAAACTACAAAGGCTCTAAAAACATTTGTGAAATGGTAAAACAGTTTAAAAATTCTAAAAAAGTTTATTTTTTATTTTATTATTTTTTATATATTTATATTGTCTATAGATTAAATATTACTTGAATATTTTTACCATCAACAATCTATAATTTATTATTATTATTTATATTATTTTAACATAAACAGTATGTGCAGTCAAATAAAAAAATATATATTTAAACCTGTATAAAAAAACTGTCATTAAAAGGCTATTTTTATGTATTTTTTTTAATAATATGCAATAATTAATATTACCAATAATACATACTATATGAGAATTATTAAATGATCTAATTTATATATTTAAATTTTTTTAGGCTACTGTTTTTTTTGGCTGTAAACATAATTTTAAAAGTAACTAGCCAAATAAAATTTAAGTCAGTAATTCTCAAAATCTTATGTATTAAAGTTTAAAGCAAACATTTTCGCTTTTTTTTAATGTGACAACAAATTTGATTAACATCTCAAACAAAATCTACATATAATTATAATTTATCAGTTTGTATAACATTAGAGATATTCGAAAATAGTTCAGGAAGCATTTAAGATAATAATTCTTAAATTAATATGTGGATCTTAAAAATGGCTAAATATGAAAGTAGTTTCTTGTTTGAAATAATACAACCTATTTTATATAAACTATTACACATAACTTATTAGTGTTATATTTTTCTCTTCAATTTAAATGAATATTAGAACTAGACTTAAATCAACATTTGTATTTTTAATTTTTAAAAACTTCAAATTTTTAACTAAACAACTGAATTGGAAATTGTTTGTTAAAATTTGAATACCTAATGGCCATCTATAAATTACGTCACACGATTTCACTCTGTAGTGGCACAGTGGCATAATATTACTGTAAACTTGAGCTAAATCAATTATTTATTATTTTTATTTATATGCTCTAGCATCAAGTAAAATCGCGCTCAATGTCTCGAAAATTAAACGACTTTTGCGTATTGCAAAAGTTCAGAAATCTCAACTTCAGAGAAGTCACAACTATTCAACCGGACTGTAAAATTAAAAATTATTAACTTAAAACTACAGTTCCAAAAATATGTTTCAATATTATGTTTTCAAATGTGATGTCATAAGGACTCCCTCCTCTCTAATGTGTTACATACTTTAAGCATGGCCTTCTCCTAATTGTTTAGTTCTGATATCATTTAGTTAGGGAAACAAACAATAAACAATTTTTGTTTGTTTTAATTTAAAGAAAAAAAAAATATAATTAATATAAATGTCTTGTACATGTGATGATATATTTGCTTCTTTGTGTCTTTTATAATAGTTTTTAAATTATTTCTTGTAATATATTAAAATAATTTGAAATTGAAGATATCTTTATAAAATTTAAACTAACCATAGCTATCCATAAGCTAACTACATATGTTCCATTGTGACAATAGGCAATAATCTTTAAGTAAAAAAAAACATTCCAAATAAAATGATACCAGACCAAAGAAAAAACTATCGCTAAAATATCAATACACAAGCTAAAAAGCTGGCAACCCAAACAATTCTGGTTGGAACTTAGCTAATGTTGGTAGCACGATGGTCGCGTGGGATGTCAGTCGTTTGTCTAAATGGGGGTCAGGCACCATCACCACTTGCATGTCAGCTGATATGGCTGCTGTTACACCATGTGGTGAATCTTCGAATACTAGACACTGTTAAATAAATAAATAATTATAATTTGTTTTTGAGGCCGTCGTAGCGCGCGTAAATGCGATTTTAGGGTCGATTCCCACTCAGGAATGAAATATTTTTATTATCTCACAATGCCTCAAGAATTCGATGGAAAATAGTGAATGAAAGTATGCTAATAGGGAACAGTGTCTTAACACTAGTGTTCAGCTGAAGTTCCATGTGTGAGGAGGATGAGAAGGAGGTGCGGGTTCGAGTCCCGCTACATTCAAGTTTTTCTACATTTTCTAAAATAAGTATTTTTCAGTAATCAAGCATACAAAAACTTCGACGTAGCTTGATTAGAACGTATGGCTTAGTGGTCCGAGCGCCTCGTCGGTTTCCAGTAGACTCAGCAGTTTCTAGACCCGCTACATTCAATTTTTTATATGTTTTCTAAACTAAATAGCTTTTATCTTTTTTAAACATTTTTAAACATTTTTAAAGCGTTAATCTAATTAAGTATTAGCTTTTATCTTGTTACATAATAATTTTTACTCCCAGTAGGAAACAAACATATAAACCTCAGGTTTTATTGTAACACAAATATGCCTTTTTAAACAACTGGGAAATCATAAATATAAATTTAAGTAATAAATTTAAATTCATTTTGTTTATATAGATTGAATATTCTAGAATGGCCTGCTAAAACAAACTTATAAATTTAAGTTACTAATATATTTATAAATAGTATGTAGAATTTGTAGAGTTAATGTATATAAATACCAAATCAAATTTGTTTATACTGTCAAAAAATATATTGTTACAAACCTTCTCCGGTTCAGGCTTATCTGGAAACCTACTCGCTGCCACCAAAAATATATCAGGATGTGGTTTCCCAAACTTGACCTCATCATCAGAACTGCCCATGACCATGTGATGGAAGTAGCTGAATAGTTCTTTGTGAGCTTCTACTTTAGTTTTGACTGAACGTTCACTTGAAGATGTTGCTAGTGCAAAAGGAACTTTAGTTTTTTTGAGGTGACAAATTAGGCGTTCTGCTCCTGTAATTTTTTTTATTTTTATGTAATTTAAGCATTTTAGGAAGACATGAAGCATGTAGATTGTAGATGAAACTTAGTAATCAGACAAGAAGAAAACTAAACCTAGCATTATATCAATTTCATAATAATATATTAAATACTATGATAACCCTTAAATTAACCCCTCAAATTTCCTTTGGTTAATATTACACTATTTAGACATTTTATGTGAAGAGAAGAAATTTTGTAGCATTCCAAAGATTAACCTTTAATGGACACTCCATTCCTTTTTCTGTTTGCATTTGAGACATAGTGCATTGAGTGGAGGAACTCAACATCGCTCTTGTCTTGCCATAGGAGGTAAATGAAAATAATTAATTTTTTAAAATCCAAATTTCATCCAATGTTTGTTTCAAATCCATAAATATTCAGATGCTGCTACAAGAACCTCCAGTATAACAATATTATATTTACCAACCATCTAGTAAAGGAGTTCCAGCCAGCATAGTGTCCCCAAGTACTAACAATTCATCTCTAAACTCAGAGGGTGACACGGGCAGATTTAAATCTTTACATAAAATTTCAGAAAGCCTCTGCTCAGTCCCACCAAGTACTTTCATCATTAATTCGTCAGTATACTTATGACCATATTTAGCACATAGTTGTGTTATCATTTTCTTATATACTTGTTCTGTATCTGGAAAATTATCATTGAATATGTTGTATTAAAGGTTAATGCTCATTTAGAGTAAATAAATTACGGGCGTCGATTGGAATGTAAATAGTAAATGTACAAATCATTTTGCGCTGTTTCGTAATAATATAACCTCGCTTGTTTATTATCATGAGCATTGAAAAATTTAAAAGGTCGAATAAAAGTTTGTTTTGTTAACTTACCTAGAAGAAGCCCGTCCATATCAAAGATGCAATGGGTTACTTTCTTCACGTTTCTCGTTGAATAACATTGTTTTCTAATACAATTTGAAACAGCATTCAATAATAAAAACCTCATAGTGACGCCGGTATGTTATATAAATTTTTATCACAAATAATAAGCAAAATTATAAATAAATTTTAATTGAGTAAAAATTTTATAACTTAAACTATTTATAGTGTTTCTTATATAATACCTTATTGTTACGTATTGATATTTAATATATTTAAAAAGACTATAAACACCAAAAGCGACTAGCTCTCTAATATAAAATTGACGTATGTGACATTTTCACGTTTCTTTTATGTTTGACATATAAGTAAAATTTTCTGTTTTAGTATTATATAGCCATCTCTCTCTAATTGAAGGAACAACAAATAGTAAATAAGAGATAGATGTATTAGGTAGTGCTACCACTATTGTGAAGCCGAGCTTATATATTTTTACAAAAATAATTATTTTTAATTTAAAAAAATATACATTGTGATTAAATCTATTAGAAAACTATAATAGTTCCATATTATTTTGCATTAAAATATATAAGTTATCAAAAATATGAAAAGAGGCTGGCAACAATTTACTAAAAGAACTCGTCCACTCCTAGCGCACCTTACCCGCCGGCTAGCGCAGTGTTTCTGCGACCGTCATGGATCGCAGTTGAATTGTCGTAAGCCGTTTTTATGGCGTATAAACTGTCCAAAGTTTCAATTAAAAGTAACTTAATTTCATTTTTATTTATAAAACTATAGTTAAGTGGCATCACATTAATTAACATTTAATATACAAAAAATAACTTTATCGCGAACATGGCTGTGAACGTGTGTTATTGTGTAAAACTGTCGCCTAACAAAAAATCGATTTTTGGATTGAGTATGAGCCAAATATTTTATTTGGTGTTGTTTGCCGGCTTCTTGGCTGTTGCTTCAGCTGCTGACACGGAAGTATCTTGTGCTAATGTGAGAAGTATATTTGAAAAGAAAGGAATGTTGTCGATGGTTGATATACAAGAACAGCCAAATTCAGGTAAGAATCACGCGGTAAATACCTAAGATAGTGATAATGATAAAACCTAATATATCTTTTGTACTACGGCGCTGATGCTTAATTTTATTATTTATTAACACATGATTTTATAGATTTTATTTAATATCACATAATGTTGGTCACGTTTACATAAAAAAAATTGACAAAACATGTTTTTATTTTACTCAAGCGAAACAATGCGGTGTAAATTCTTAATTTTATATTATGATTAAGTATTATTATTATTAGTTTAGGTTCTTACTGAGCTGTCGTATTTTATCAAACTAATTAACCTACTTTGTAGTAATTGTAAATTAATCCTTTTAACACTTAAATAATGAATATAATATTTTAAAGCATCAGCATTTCTCATATTAAACATTTTCATTGTAAAATATGTTCCTAACAAACAAAAGACAGCAAAGGACTAGTAGCTATTGTTAGAAAATAAATTCAAAGACCCCCGCCGATAAGGAGGCGCTGCATTTTACCTGTTCCAAACAAGTTAAGACAAGGAGTCTTTTAATTCCAAGACTAACTTTTAATAATCCCGTAAACTTTAAAAGATAATAAAAAAAACTTTTAAGAACATTTTTCTTTTAAAAGCTAACAAATTATAGAAGTTAGCTACAGTTTTATAATTGAGCTTAAGAGGCTTAAGTTACAGATTAAATAAGTATAAAAATCAACGAGCTAACTTTATATTTCTTTGTGATAACATTTAATGCTGTAAATGATTTACCATCTTTCTTTGTAACATACATTAAAAAATGCGAGTGACCAATATTTATGGTTCTCTAAATTAAATTAACATATTATGGGACCAGTCATGGCGCAGGGGCACAAACGTGCGACTGTAAACAAATTGTGGGTTCGATTCCTACTCGAAAAAAACATATATTTAATATTTTCGGTTTTGTAACGAGACATACCGCGGCGTCGACATAATGCGGCGTAAATGTGCATTTTTTTTTACCGTACAACCTCCTTCGTGTGTTCTCGATACAATGTGACATAGCGAAGTGATTTTCTGCTCAACTGGCACCCTGGTCTTTTTGGATAGCATGATACGGGAACCGTGTGCAGCTTGAAAGAAAGAACATACTTTTATTTAAAAAAATTAGCTTAATTTTTTTTTCGCATAAGGTAAGCCAAAGGAAAGTAGGGCTGAAACACCCATTTATCCACCTGCTGCCCAATTTTTGAGACATTTCGTGGTGAGTAACCCTGAACGGCGTACTTCGTCTACTGAATCAGAGAAATAAACATTATTTCAATATGGTAATGTTGGATTCCCACTCTAGGTAAAGAGTATATTGTTGTTGGCTTAGAGTGTAAACCAACAGCCTATTAAGCAAATTGTTATGAAAGACTATTTTTTTTAATAAAACTATGATTTAAATTCTCTACTATACGAATTATAATAAAGGTAAATTTTGTGTCTTTTTTACACTTTCGAATGATATAAAATTGTACATAACGTTTTAACAGGTTTACGCTCTATGCCGACAATATGATCATTGCCTTGAGTGGAATCGAACTACCATCGCGTTCACAGTCGCTTGCTATACGACGGCGCTATGACGGTCTTATAATTTGAATAAAAAATTTTCTATAGCTACTGATGTAATCGATTAAACTGAACATTAAAATTATTAGAAGGCCATTTTCTAATAGTTTTGGTTATAAACAAGACAAGAACGGACCCAAATAGAAGATGTATGTAGGTGTAGTGGTCGCTGTGGGCGGTGTTGTAATAGTTGCGACATGAAAAGTCAAACCGAAGTGAATGCGAATCGTGTAATATGTACTTTTTTATGTTTATTATTCATTTACTAGCTTTTAGCTGTGGCTTTGTCCGCGTGGAATGGAACGGAATTGAAAACTTATACACAACTGTTAGTTCTTAAAATCAGCTTCACGCTGTATCCCGCGCACGTCATGGTAGACAGAGGGATCCTAGTGTTAAGACACTCCGTTCCCCATTTTCCGCCGATTAATGGAGGCTTTGCGTGCTGGGTGGCAGAATTCAACGCAGCGCTTTGCCTTGCAATGAAAATATAAATGTAAATAAATAGTTCGAGATCGAACCCACAACCTGTCGGTTTTACAGTCACACTTTGTGCCCCTACGCCACGACTGGCATTATTTCATATTATTCTAGGAAGATCATAAAACCAAGTAGACTTGGCGGTGAACGGGTAAATACAGCGTAGGCGCACTTCTGGTTTAGTAAAAGCTTACCAGCATATCACACGATTAAAGCTATACGTACAACCATTTTTGAATATGTATAATATTAAATTTGATTATATTAGTAATATTGTGTTCACTGAAAGGCGTAACTTCGTAATAACTTTAATTGTAAGTTATGGGCTGTAAACGGAATTGCATTTGACATTTTGTCGTTTTAGTTAAAATATTTCTGTTTCACGCTGTATCCCGCACAACGCAGGGAATCTAGTGTTAAGACACTCCGCTACCCCACTTTCCGCCGAGTTCTAGAGGCATTGCGTGTTGAGTGGCGAAACTCAGCGCCGCGCTTTGCCTCGAGCACAGAGCGAAGAAATGAAAATATAAATGTAAATAAACATTTCACTTCCTCGAGTGGGGATCGAACCCACAGCCAGTCGATTTTACAGTCACACTCTGCGCCACGACTAGTTTCATTTATTTATTAAGATATTTCTTATTTTATTTTGCGATTAAGTCTTGGGGTCCATAAAGTTGGTTTTCAACTATTAAGGGTCAATTTGGATACCTAAAAATAAAAGTAAAATTAAAAGCACCTTCACCCATTTTCCCACATAGCAGAGTAGGCAGACGGAAACTTATGTTAAGACATTCCGTTCCCTATTATCCGCCCAATTTTCGAACCATCACGTGTTGAGTTTCGCAACTCAACACCGCGCTTTGTCTACCGATCGGAGAAAAGAAAATAATTCAACATAGCGTTCCACACCGCCACCACATATACTAAGTAATTTAGTAGTAAATAGCAACGATATATGAAACAATTAGGCTTATTGGATTGAAATAGATATACATAGGACTAGGTGTAGGCGTGTCTCGGTACACGGTGGTAGCAATAATGTATTAGTTTACATAAAGGGGTAGGTTCGTAACTTGTATGACTTCAAAGCTCTTGTCACGTACGAAACACCCTCGAAACAGGGTAGTCTCGTTAAATTCGTATCCCCCGAGTAAAGGATTTAACGTGTAATAAAACACGCATTCCACCTGATCGTGTGAGCTGTGATACAAACTTGATTGTTAGTTAACTTGGATATGTATGATTAATGTTTTATAATTTGTTATTTGTTAACTGTAAAACAGGATTTTAGATCGATTCCCACTTGAGGTAAAGAAATGTTTAACATTTTTAATTTCTTTGTTGTGGCGACGAGGCAAAACGTGCCTAAGCGTTTCGTCACGTCTTTATTTGGCGGAAAGTGCGAAACGAAGGTGTCTTAATGGGAACGGAGTGTCTTAACACTAATTCCCCTGGTTTCGTCTGCCTACTTCGCTATGTGCGCGATGCAGCATGAATCTAAAAACTTTTGGCAATGATCTTATTATTGCCAAAAATATAAATACCCAATTGAGATGCGTCAGCATATTATTAGATATGTAATATAGATATATTACATATCTCATAATATGCTGACGCATCTCAATTGGGTATTTATATTTTAAGGCAATATTTGTTTTACTGGTATTCAATTGGTCAAAAAATAAATGTGGATTTTGTAGTCGACAATTTAGTGCTTTTAATAGATTAATTCCCCTTTTTTTGTCATCGTCATCAACAACCTATTTTAATCCATTCTTGTATATATGGCTGTCAAAGCAATATAAGGCGTTGAGTTGCAAAAATAATAAAAAGGCTACACTTAAAGTTAAATATGCAAAGTATTAAATGAACAAGTTTTTGCTTATGCAATTTATAAGCAAATACAGCATTTATTCGACGCCGTAAGCAATTAACTGAGACGACATCTTGTCAATACAACCTGTTGAGAATTCTTAACGTAAACTACTGTATTTTTAAAACATACTAAATGAAAACCACTATAGCTTCATTTTTTTAGCTTCACGCTTTATCCCCGTCGGGATAGCCAGAGAGAACGGAGCGCTAAATGCTCATATCATGCACATATCTCTTTCGCCATTCCATTGTCACCAACACGCATATACGTCCCCGTGTGACACTGATACTATTTACGTGACCTTCCTTCAGTATTATCGATACTATATTCTTAAAGGTCAATCGAGGTCTTTCACTACCTCTCCTACCACTCACTTTTGCTTCATAAATCTTTTTTGCCATATATGGTAATAAGTAAAGTATGAGAGGCACCGGTATGGCGGGTATCGGGCTCGAGCGTTTTGCATAGTTCATTAAGCATGCAGTACTCGAACGTCGGTGTATCTAACGGCCAACCGGTGACATGTCGCGACGCGCAACTACCGGCGATTGTGCGCAGTTTGGCAATTTTTTTTTGCATATATTAGTTGGATTTAAATTAAGATATTATACTATGCAACGTTACTATATAAGGTAACTATTGCTTTTTTGCATACTGTTGTATTGTATTGCCAACTATTATTGTGTTGTATAGTGAATTTATCTTCTGATCTTGAGGCGCCGTTTTCTTTACTGCATTATAATTTATGAAAATAGCATAATCGGTCCCAAGATCGATCTCGAAGTAGAAAAAGTTATAAACAGCTCGGACTATGTTATGTTTCATACACAACTCTTATTTTTTCCATTCGTCGTAGGTTACAGCTATTAAACAATATTATTGCAAACAAATCTTGTACATATGATATTTACATAAAAAGACTTCATTAGCGAATATTTTATATTTTTAGTCGGTATGTTTTTAATAAATAATTTCACAAAACACTGGATGCTTTTAGAGCTTTCGAAGATTTGCGGTTTTTCTAAAACATAAATTTATACAAATAGACGGTTATTTATTTTTAAACATTTTTAAAGTGTTATTCCACACTTAGGAAAGAAAAATACTT
>DWAO01000138.1:0-32648 GCA_018230605.1 Heliconius congener | reverse complement strand
ATAAATATATATATATATATATATATATATATATATATATATATATATTAAATTACAAGTAAAGAATAAAAAAATAATAACATTTGTTCATACGGTTTTGAGAGTACGAATATGGTATAATGCTCTTAAAATAAATAAAGACCACTATTTATTATCTTACAAAAACTATAAAAAAGATACATACGTATGTATGTATCTTTTGTTATAAAGGAAAAAATTATATTAAAAGGTTTAAGCTCATCGCTGCTTTTCAGTAATACCTCAAATAAGACACTGCATGTTAATTGGCAGAACTCAGCGCCGCATTTCTTTGTCTTATCAAAAATGGTAAAATGTAAATATTACCTATACATTCAGAGTCAAACACCATATACTATTGCACTAAAAAGGCCACAAATTCATATAAATTATAGAAACACAAAAAATACAGTTTCACGATGAATTCCGCATATATCGGGATAAAAAGACATCGTGTTTCAAGACTGCGTTATTCAAGACTGCCCGAATTCAAGTCTTTGCGTGGCGGGAACCCAACGCCGCACACACTCAAACATATCGATTATTTACAATAATAATAAGCCAAACTATAAGAAAGAAACCTACCGTCCAACATTCTGACTCTCAAGTTTCTGGTCTTCTTGTTGTACTCGAGCAGGTCGCCGTTCCTGAGCATGTAGTAGTCCAGGCTGCGGGAAGCCTCGAGCCAGATGCCCTTTTTGTTGTCTTCCTCAGAAGCGAGGAATAGACCGTACTCTTTTGCTGTTGGGACGAATTGTAAGTTATTATAATGTTTTTTTGTTGTAAAATGGCACTATATGTAATTTTGAAATTGTGGATAGATTAGTAATTTCAATATAATATTTATTTTTTGTGTATATTTTTATGTATTACGTTTGTCCTTAAGTTTCTTTTCAGGACTGAGGCAATAATTCGTGTTTGAAACAAACTCTTAGACCGGATTAATCGCGTATATTTAGAATTATATATTTTTGGAAACCCCACGTTTTGAACACTATGCCGTAGTCCGTGGTCACAGGAAGACTGAAGACTTTAACAAGAAAAAAAAAGGCTACTCACGATCATTATGACTGGCCTCGAGTATCTTCTCGCGTATGATGCGGCACGCGTCGTACACGGCGGTGGAGGGCTCGAACTGTATGGTCTTCACCACCTTACCGCCCTCGAGGGATATCTTGAGGGACAACGTCGCCATTTTTGATAGAGAACGTGTTCTGGTGGATAAAATGTAAACTGTATAAATTTACGTATAAATAACTACCAACGAGGGGTTGAGGCGCAGGGGCACAAGCGAGCAACTGTAAACGGAAGCAACTGTAAATGAAATATTTATTTCATTTCTTCGAGATTTCCGCCACTCAACACGTAATTACTCCAAAATTCAGTAAAACGCACGCAACGCACATAAGTGTTTTTTTATGGACACGGAGTCACTTAACACCAGGTTTCCAGGTCCCCTCTGCCTACCCTCCTATGTGTGAGATACAGCGTGAAGCTAAGAAAATAAAAGCATATCATTTTTACATATTTTTGACATTTTTAGTCTTATCACATACCACACTTAGGATTCTTTTTAAAATTTTCTACAAAAGTATATTCAGTATTAATACTCACTTTTGTATAGTGGCAATATGTTGATCGTTATTTGTGTCGAGGTCTAGTGAATGGGCACTACTCCTTCTCTTCTCGGTGTAATCGTTTCTTGATTTTTGTCTCTCGTGGCTGAATGATCGGTGCCGTGGCCGGCTTTGGAATGAACCCTGGAAAAAACAAATTAAATAATATTTATTTAAGGCTATCGTGGCAGGTGGCAAAAAAAGCAATATCTCGTAAACTGGGTGAAAACTGGAGAACCGATCGTGCATTAGGTCCCCTTTGCCTACTTTGCTATATGCGGGATACAGCGGGAAGCAAAAAAATACCGAACTGCAACAGAAGAATAATGTTTTTCTCGTCATCCAATACTACGCCTATCATTGCACGCGGCACCCCAATATATTTAATTAACTTGATTTTCCTTTACTTTACTATTTTAAAGCAATCGGGTATTTTCTTTTTATAATAAGGACGACATCTTTTGTATGTGTCTATTTACTGATTAGAAGTTTCAGTTTCTATTGTAATAAATAAGATGTGCTTGTACAACTATGTGGGAATTGACTAAAGATAATATCTACAAAGGTTTAGTGACACATCTTTCCTTAGCTTAGTAGCCTTTTAGAGTCAACAGTATTAAAAACCCACGCTATTACTAAATAAGGTAAAAACGATCTGTAACCTAAATTTGCGGCCATGAATCGGAATGGACGCAAAAATGGATTTCCACAAAACGTTTAATACAATTACAATATAAAAGAGTTTGTCATCGTTTAAAAACATAAATTAATATCTATCTTAATAAATTTAATGGATTGTCACAAAAAACAAAAACATCAAGCATCATATTAACATTATGGAGCTAAAGTGTTTGTTAGGGTGAACGTGGAATCTCAGGAACTACTGGATCGATGAGAAAATCTTATTGTGATGGATTCATCATATTAATTTATCGAGAGAGGCTGGTCTATTACATGATATTTATGTTTTCGATGTAATCCACTATACTTATCTACTACCAGGGATAACTCGGGTGAGAATATGTGTCATGTCAGACAGCTCTTAATTATTTCCATTTGACTAAGTGGGCGAAACGGTAGATACAAGCTAGTCGATCCATAAGTCATAAAAGTCACACCTTTGATAGTAAACGACGCGGTAGTAAGGTCTTAAGTTACCTCTGCCAGCCCTACTTTAGATATATGGGATACAGCGTGAAAGTAGAAAAAAAAACTAAAAACACTCAAACATGAAAACGTGAAAGTAGAAAAAAAAACTAAAAACACTCAAAATTAACAGAATCTACCAAATAGAAGATATTGAAAGTACTATAAGTAGTCTCCTACTTACAGGTCGCGCAGTCACCCGCCTCCAGCCGTCCCGTAGCGCGAGCTCGATGCGCTCGCGCAGGCGTCACGCGCCCGATGCTTCCGATGTGCGCTCGTCTGATTGCTGCAGACAAAATAAAAAATATAGTTCAGTATACTATCTTATTATATGCATTATAAGTAGGCAGAGATAACCTAGGGTCAAGACACTGCGTTCCCCACTTTTTGCCAAATTTTCGAGACATTGTATGTTACGTGGCAAAACTCTACGCTGTGCTTTGTACAGTGAAGACTCCATCTATAACAACCGCTATTACACTTAGAAGGACCTTTATTATATCTGTTATTTAATGTGTAGGTACAATAAGCACTATCGATCAAAGAAAAAGCTAAATATTTAGACAGGACAGGTTGTGGGTTCGATTTCCATTCAGAGTGTGAAATATTTAATATTTTAATTTCCTCACTCTTTGGTAACAAGGCCAAAGCGCGGCGTTAAGTTCACTTAACACGCAATGCCTCGAGAATTCAGTGTAACGTGAGCGACGTACGTATCTTGATAGAAACGAAGTGTCTTAACATTAGATTCCCAGGTACGCTCTATGTGCAGGATATAGCTTGTAGCTAAAAAAACAAAGAATAAAAAATGTAAAATATTACACAAACTTTTATTGTAACAAACAACCGAATCGAAATTATATCTTATACTGTCAAGAGTTGAGATTAAAGACCTCAAAACAACAAAAAGAACTAAACTACACTTAATTCATATCCTCTAAGCTATTTTTAATACGTAACCCCTTCTGGTGTGGGAACTATTTTACATGTTGAACTAATTAGTTGAATATTTTTTATAATATGAGATTCCATTCCGTACTTTTACGGCGTTAAATTTCACAATAGTTTTTAGAAGTAATAAACATATAGGTACAATTATCCCACTCGGGTGAATTAATTCCCCCAAATGGGAATCGAGCCTGCAAGCCCTCGCGTTGACGTTGAGAAGTCAGAAACTGTGCCACGGCGGCCTCAATCATTATTATTATAGTAATGATAATAAAAAGCTTTATTATAATAATATTTGTGTACCACGAACGATAGACAAGGCGTAAGACACATGGCGATGCGTCACCTGCCAAAATCAATAATTTATTTTTAGACCAACCATCACCCATTACTACGTTTTAATGGACGTCGTCGTGGAGTTACATAGAAAATAATTATCTATATAGCCTGGGATCAAATGAAACATATTTGACAATTATTATAATTAATAATTGATAATAATAATTATTATAATGACAATAATAATAATAATCAGGCCGTCGTAGTGCAGCGGTACAGCGTAGGACCGACCTATGGTGACGGCTGTGGGTTAAATTCTTAGTCATGAGTACCCATTCATGCAAAGACGCGCAATATCTCGAAAAAAAAATATCTTGGGCGGAAAAAAGTTAAATGTAACAAGATATCAACCTACACTTCTTACACTCAATACGACATCGGAGAGATCCATGTCAAGACACTCTGTTCTCTGCCAATGAATTATTAGTTTAATACAAAAAATTATTATTAATTTACATATGCATTTTTATATTGTTCTATAGTATTTCACATACAATCGTTACATATTCTACGCCTACTCGAGCCGCACGCTGCAGCCATTGTACAAATTAGTTAAACCACGGTTATTGACCGGACCGTTTAGTGTTCACTCTATTTCCATAGTATGAAGGAATGCGCGTCTTAAACAATATTGTAAGCATTGCCAAACTATAGCTAATTTTAGTTACGTTTTATATGGAACTAGTTCTTAGTTAAAATTATTAAAATAGCCTAGATTTGTGTACACAGGACACAGGTTCTAAATCCGGGAGGTAATTCTTACTGTAGGTAAAATCGGTTATATCTAAACGATTAACGTGATGCCATATATAGTCTATACTCTAAAGCCTTCGTCGATAAACGAAATATTATTTGAATTCGACGCAGTAATTCCTGAGAATAGTGCCTTCAACCAAACAGACTGAACCAAACAACTTCATATTAGTAAATAATGAAGACTAAAGTAGGTATACTACAAAATATATTTAATACACATATTCAGCTTAAATTAAAAAAGAAATACACCATATTTCTTTCGATAGTCATTTTAAAATTATAATTATATTACTAACTAATAACCCACATACATAAATCTACCTCAAC
This sequence comes from Heliconius congener, assembly GCA_018230605.1. Lineage (NCBI taxonomy): Eukaryota > Metazoa > Arthropoda > Insecta > Lepidoptera > Nymphalidae > Heliconius > Heliconius congener. The sequence continues at coordinate 27,498 of DWAO01000138.1, read as the reverse complement.
CATTGAACCATAAGGGATATTTTAAAATATTTTACAACCCATAAAACGGATTTAAACCCGAAACGATCGTACATCTGGACGCGCCATCAAAATAGTAATAAAACTGTTGCACTTGAAGGGAGAGGCTGATGAAAACGGCCTAACGAAATACAAGAGGCCACGAACATTGAGATTGAGAGGGATCTCTTACAATTATTTAATTATTAGGAACCGCTCTAGGTATGTATTAGTTTATAATATTTATTTGTTTTAAAATTTTAAAAAAATGTCTTAAATTGGTATTAACAATAAAATTGAAATGGTATCTTGGCTGATCAGAAGCCCAGTGTAAAGCGTAGTAAAGCGATGGTTGTAGGTTCGATTCCTACTTAGGGGAATTATTTTTTTTCATTTTCTCACTGTTAAGAATGCTTGATGTAATGATAAATAAATGTGAGCGAAAGCATCTTAATATCAGGCTCCATTTGTCTATCTTGCCTTATGCGAGATATAGCGTAAAATAAAAAAAAACAATTCAAGGGACTTTTTATCGTATTTTTTTAATAACTTTAATTACTCTCTGCCTACCCCGTTATGTGCGGGATACAGAGTGAAGCTAAAAAAAATCCCATTAAATTCTCACTACCTACTCTACACGACAATATGAGATGCGTGATCATAAAAAAGAGACAATAATAATAAAAAAAATTAAGCACGCCCAGACAGTAGACGTGTCGAACGATCGTTTCGAGCGTAACTGCGCAACTATTAACACACCCTCGATACGACTCAAGATATTGCACACATTTTGCATAAAAGGGTAGTTTCGACCCTTGGAAAGAATTTTAATAGGTCTATGGGAAATTTTAAACGGTTATATCCTAAGAGTAGCGGTTAAAATGAAGGACCTTTAATAACATCTAAGCGCATGCCTTGACGTCTATTAATTGTTTATTTTAATATTATTCTCCTTTCTCATTTTTCGTTAATCACTTAATTGAAATTATTTTCATTTTTAAACATCATTATATCTTGAAAATTGGGCGGAAATTAGAGAAGGATTAGAGAAGGATATTTAAATGCAAGGTTTTTTCTCTGCTTTCTCTGGTATCCCACATACCTATAACGGTATAAACAAATAGAACTAAATCACAAGACGCCTATTTCTCTCCTTTCTACATGAATTTGATATATTGCGTATGCGGAAATCAACGCCGCTTATTATCATAAAATGAAATATCGATTCTATTACTAAAGTATCGTTCATCACAAAACTTTAATACAACATGGATATAATATCTATGCATATTATAGATGAGGTATAATATAAAACATTGGTTTCCAGTTCAACGTACACTCGCAAGGTATATGAGCCGGAGTTTGTATCGTACTGCCGCCTCCGTTGCTTTATGATCCGAGTCGCTCATGTATTTTATACACTACTAGCTTTTACTTAGACCTTTGCCCCATGATCAAACGAAAATAAAATATTTATTTAGAAATTAAAAATTTTAACGTAGCGCGATTTGAACACGCTCGCACGAAGAGACGCTCTTTGGGAACCAGCTACGTTCAAATTTTTATACGTTTTCTAAATAAGTATTTCTTTTTCCTAAGTGTGGAATAACACTAAAAAAAAATTTTAAAATTAAAATAAATATGAGATCAAATTAACTCCTTCCCATCCTTAAAGCCTTAGCCTTCATCAACAAATGGCTAATCAACAAAAAAAGATTATTAGACTAGTTTTAACCAGTAGTTCTTGAAATAAATACGTCCAACAAAATTCTTTAACTTATTATAAAGCAACTTATTTATAAAGCAATTTAGAATTTCGATAAATATGTTTAATTTTAGTGATTAAATTTTCAAACGATTCTAATTATAGAGGAAATGAAATATTTATTAAAATTTATATTTCGATTTCTTCGCTCTGGTGCCGAAAAGTTGAGTTCCGTCACTCAACAAACAAAGTCTACAGAATACGGTGGAAAGTGGGGAACGGAGTGTCTCAACAATTGGGTTCCCTCTGCCTACCCTGATAGGAGCGGAATACAGCGCGAAGCTGCAAAAATAACATTATTATCCTACTAATAGTGTATGTTTTTACCTTTACTGAGACCAAAACGAGCGCTAGGAGTTTTACTATGATGTAATCGACAGCATTTAATTTTGAGGTTAAATGAAGTAAGTATGATATTAGTTAAGTTAATGGGCTTATCCATTATCCATTAAAATTGCATTTAAAAATAATATATCAAATTCTATACAATTTTGAAATGTTTTAGAAATTATATAAATCATGAGTTTTTTTCTATTTTATAAACCAATAACAGTTAACACGATGATCGTAGGTTCGATTTATCGTAGACTCGTGGGGATAATTTGTTTAAATTATTTTTAGTCTCCCGCTTTGGCAGACAAAGTGCGGCGTTAACTAGGAAATAAAACAAAACCGTCCATAAATAAAAACGCTGCATCCACACAAAAATCGCAACACAAACACCAGACACTTATATCATGTTATCTCTTTGTCACTAATCCTATTCAAAAATATTATCAGTCAATGACCTCCCCAGCATCCGAGTCGCGGCGCGGCGTCGCCGGCGTTGCTAGGCGACGGAAGTAGGGCACGGATGTAGATATACAATTATGGAGGTACAGTACAGTACGGTCGACGAGTCGTGGCCGCCCTGAAGTTAGGTGTTTGAACTATTGCACATTGTACACTCAAGTAGAAAATTATCAAAAGTAAGAAAAATCCTAAAATTAAATCTGCGCAGTAGAATCTACAGCTAGCTTCATGGCGACCACGACTCGACGACCGTACTCTATAGAGGTACACCTATACCTACATAGGTAGATGACTCGCAGACTGTGTAGAACGAGCGCTTGTCTGTTCGTAATGGTATATTAGTTATGAAAATTGCAATTAACTTTATAATAATCTATGATTACATTGCAAAACTAGAGTTTAGGTGAGCTAATCTCAGAAACTAAAGGTTCCAATTGACAAAATATTTTTGTGTTGGGTAGTCCATTAGTTAAATAAGGCTATCGGCTAAACATTACACAATTATTTGTCAATATAACCCACTATAAGTACAAATTTAGGTAAATCTTATAGTTTCGATAGGAAACTATCACGTTACCCTCCATTGACACGGATGACATGACGACATGACAAATAAGAATAAACAGTAACAGTAACATAAACCGTTAATACATTTCAGTAACACTCGCCCAACCCCTTTTGTTTAATTCGACGTGTGACACGTTCCTTTGTATTTTTCTTATAGAGTATAAAAGTGGATATTGTCCTGATTATTTTTGATGTGGACTTTGGTTTCAATATCTATATATAATCACTACTATTGTATTGTAGTTGTGTACTGCTTGCGAATATATGGAAGATATATGAGAAAATCTATCGTAAGTGGCGTTTTATCAATATAATATAACCCTATAAGCAATGATTTTTAAAAAAAGTTGTCTGTTTGTCCGTGTATATATCACGATAATCTCAGAAACGGCTTCACTTCCACAAAAAAATGTACTGAGTAGAACCATTCATTTTGAGTTGGATAGTTCATGTATCGAGAAAAAAATTAAAAATGTATGATAGCATACAGGAGTATAATATGCTATTTTACATGTAACTTTATTATTATATATTCCTGCTGAATATGTCATGTGTCAACTTTTAGTTGATTTCATTTGACCACAGAGACCTTAGGTAAAAGCTAGTTTTTAATATAAACGAAATTCAATCACGGTTTGCTTACATTTTTGGTACTAAAAGCGAAATCCGTGTGAAATATCAGATAAGTAAACTAGGATAAGATAAGTTTATTTGTTTAATGTTTTGGTTCGGAAACGGTACGGCAAATATTGATGCAAATTTTATTGAATAAATTATAGATGGAATCGTACGTGCAAATATTTAAAATAAATCAAATCATTATCTATATAGCTAAAAAAAAGAAATGGATTAATCGTCTTCGGCTTCATACGATTTAATTAATAGAAAAGAAATAAAAATAAAGAACGATAACCTTATAAAATAAAAAACCTAACAGCCTAAGTAAATAATAATAAACTAATAAATTCCCACACATAGTACGTACGTGATAGGAGATAAATGACTTAAGACATAAACAAGTAAGAGCGCATGCGCCTTATTGAATCGATACACTCAGGCGCCGACGAGTCTGGCGCCAGGATGATGGGCTGAGGCGAAAATAAAGGGTATGCAATATTTTTATATACTTTTTTTTTTAGTTTCACGCTGTACCCCGAACATAGAAGGGTAGGTATAGGGAACATAGTGATGAGATTCCCTACGCACTGTTGAATTTTCGAGATAGTATGTTCAAAAGGCGAACTCAATGCCGCACTTTGTTTTGTAACTACAGAAATGAAATGGAAATATTAAGTAATTCATTCCACCGGATGGGAATCGAACCCACAACTGTTATATATTATTTTCAGTCTCAAGCGTTGTGGTCAGAGAAGACACAATGCGATGTACAATACAATGTTATATAATATATAGAAACTTCGAAGTGATACAAAAATTAAGGTGAATAGCTTAACAAGCATTCATAAATATTATAAATATTATAAAAATAAATAAAAAAATTATAAAATAAGGAAAATCTGTTTCCAATAGAAACAATAAAAACACATACCTACAAACAAAATCTCAGATAACGGAAAACTCTGCTCTCAGCGAAGGGGGAAATCTAAGAATGTATGTATAACATAAACAAATAAATAAATACACAAAAATATATAATCCACCATATTGGTACATCCGGTCGCCGCCGGAAGCCGTCACGCTGTCCGACGCGGGATGTCGACTAGTCTGTTTTCTATTAGCGAATTAGGGGACGCGTGTGGACAAAGGGACGACGGAGGGAAATTATATGTGATTTTAATATAATATTAGGGTGATTATGATGTAGGTTGATTGATATATGTGCTATGATTACATCGATTACAATACTCGAGCTAGGATATAAAGAAATAAGAAAAAAAAATCCTACATAGGAACGTAGGCAGAGCGAACCTACTGTTAAGACACTCAGTTCCCCACTTTACGTTCAATTATTCAACCCATGGTTCTTATTGAGTATAACTCAACGCTACGATGTGTCAATAATAAGAATGATATCCTCTAATTTTTTATATTACTCCGAGTGGGAATCGCACTCACTACTATCGCTTTTACCTCACAATATCACCTCATAATGACAAATTTGAAAGATCTTTGTGACAACTTTTTCAAATTAAGACATATTATTTGCCAAACAAACAAGCCATGATGCCAAATTGCATTAATCCAATGGGGTCTATCTGATGTTAATCAATCAACATAACCAACATTTAAAAAGATCATCACCGTGGGGGTTCCCACGGACCCCTTACATAGAACAGAATACGAGCTAATGAATGAGTTGAATTTTTGTCTTTCTGCACGTTGTATTCACCATGTTATGGGGTAAGTGGGGAAAGTCTAGTACTACGAAACTTGCTATCCCTAACTTCCGTCTAATTATCGAGACGTTGCTTGTTAAGTGGAACTTAACGCTGCGCTTCGTCTAATTACCTGAGCAAGAAAATACAAATAATTCACTACCGCGAGTGGTATTCGAACTCATAATCGTCACGTTTAAAGTCATACGCTGCACCACGCCTCCACAGCTTCAATGCCGGCCTAATTAAATAAGAGAAGATAAATAATTATAGTGGAGACTGAAAAGGGAGTATAGTTAATCAAACGAAAGTTAAGGTATTTGAAGCGATCATCGCTGCGGGGGCGCGACAAATATACGATATAAAGGTACTAATTAATTTAAGTTAGAATATATAGTAATAATAAGAAAAAGAGAAGGAAGAAGACTTTTACTGCGAAGCAGAAAATATAATAATTTAAACCTTGAATTGAGGACCTCTTACGATTTCTATCATGGGCTAAATAAAACAACAAATTATTTCTTTTAGATAGTAAAATAGGTAAATTAAACCATGGTAACGTTAACTGACACATTGTATAAAGGCTAGCTACACGATAGTCGTGGGCCAAGTCAGCTCTACCTGACGCCCAAACTTAATTCTTATGATAATAAATGCATTTAGGAAAACTAAATGTGATTCTATATAAAAAATACTAAATGAAACCGTGGTGGGTCTAACTAAATTTTCTTTTTGAAAAGTGAGGAACGAAGTGTCTTAACATGCCTTGTCTGCTATATGCAGAATACAGCGTGAATCTATAAAAATATGTATATTTAATTAAATTCAGGATATCTTTCCATAAGATTTTAATATAAAAACCATCCCTGCGGGTGTCCACGTTAATACTCTAAAGGAGTTCTAACGAAGTATAATGACAGGATGCAGTTTGCGCATCAACAGATTATACTAATTCTGACGAGGGAACAACTAATAAAGGACTCGTGATTGATTTAATTTAAGAACTCCATTCAGATGGGGGTAATGTTTGAGTATACAGCGGGGATATTTTGTTTATTTAGTATAAATTTATTGATAAATTTTTAAAGAAATTTAATTATTTATTCGAAATCGCATTCGAAAGATTATAAAATATATAAAAACGAACGTCAAGGTGTTTGCTTCTCTTCCGCTACTGAGTGACTGGCAGACTACGCACAGATGAAACGTAAAGAAAATACGCGGGGTAGAACGCGGAAATTTCGGAAGTAGTTTCCTTGGCCTATTGATGACCAGAAGCGTAAACGTGCGACTCATTCAATCAGAAACGGTTGTGGGTTCGATTCCCACAACCTGTCAAAATGAAATATTTAATATTTTCATTCTCCACTCCGCCTTTAGATTTTGGCGGATAGTTAGAAACGGCAGTATCTCAATGGGAACGGAGGGTCATAACACTAGGTTGAGAACCTCCCTACCCTACTATGTGCGGGATAAACATGAAGCTAAATAAAAAAGTTCCTTTGGGAATGCAAAGTAACATTTAAAGGATTTCTCGAAATTCGGGTACAAGAAATAAACATGATTTCATAGTTCACGTAAACGTAGTAATGACCACCTCCTAGTTGTAATATAAGAGCTTAAATAGTCCTACTAGCAAAATTGTATATATTCAGGTGCAAAAAAGGAGTAGGCCATTTAAGACATTTGGATCTAAAACGTACAGAAGTATAGCAGAATTTACAAAATTAATCAAGAAGTTGTACCTTTGTTTTTATATTTACAACATTGTAACAATAAAAATAAAAAATAAAAAAAGATATAATTTTTTTGTGAGAGCACACATATTGAAAATCTGCGTATTATAACAGACGAGTAACTTTCTGTTAAACGAAATTTATCGCACAGCGGCGAAACAAACAAAATTGAAAGGAACAACTGTGAACAATCTGAGGCCAGAACTAAAGTTCGAACACGTGGCTTACAAGTGGCACTTACCTCGTGCGGCAGCGGCGACACATCGCGCCGTCTCGTTCCCACTTTTAAAAAATACTACAACCCTTCTCGCTCTCTCACACCCTGGTTACCCTCCAACTAGCTTTGTTTTATGATAAGCTTTTGGCAAATATTGAGGTAAATTCGGAAAACGTTCCGAATACGGCGAAGTGAATAGAAGGAATGAACAGTTGGAAGTTACGAACAGATTTAGATACTGGAGTACAGACTTGCAGCACACCAAGTACTTGTTGTGCTGTGTCTGGATGCAGTGTGAGGTGCTATCCCGGGTCTGAGAGAGCGGGACCTCCGCCGCCGCGGACGATCCACGGAGGAATGTTCCTCGACCCCGGCAACACGCCAGGATCTCTTGTTCACCACTATCAACCTTCTCCAACGCTCATGAGGGGTCGGCTCGCGCACGCGCTGTGCCCGCCCGCCGTCCCGCTCGCACTCGCACTGAGAGGGAGCTACATGGGGATGATATTCGGAGGGTGAAAAGACGGTGAAAGATGGAAATGCATCTCGGACTCCGCTCGGATTTCCGGCGCCCGTGATTTTGTTTATTGATTCGTATCGAAGCGAAGACGCGAGGCTTTTTGGGGCCGCGGGAGTTATTAATCCCCTTATCATGTCACGAGTAGATTTACAGTCGACGAACTTTGGCTAGTGACCAATAAAAAAATACATCATTAATTTTGTAGTGTTCCCTGTATAGGGCAACAAATTTGTACGATCTTATCTGTACAAATTTGTGTCAGATGTGACATTTACCCATAAAAACATATTATTTAACATTAACTTCATTAAAAAAGGGTAGCGATTCTTATAATGTTGTTCTTTTAACCCCTTTCCGTGGTACAAAAGACCGCAAATTGACACTCAATAAAAAAAGCAGCGACGCTCCATTGAAAGCACTTGCTGGGTGCAAAAAAGGAGTAGAATAATAAGATGACACAACGGTTCAACAATTATGCATATTTGGTTATTTACACAGCGTGCGGCGGCTCAGAAGTAATGGGTGTAGACGGGAGGGTGTTTTGCCAGTTGACAGTTAGATTGCAGCAATTTGATGTTTCGCAGATAAGAGCCCTTCCCGAGATGAGATTCAACCACATGTTAAGAATTAAAATTACAAATTATTCCGTTGATGAACTCTAACAAAATACACAATTACTGACCAATTGTTAAACACAATATGGAACTTCGCTAATTTTACATTCTGGATTTAAACTTCTTTTTTTTTTCAATTTGCGGAAAAACGTATGTGGAGCCGAAAATCACATTATTTATTTAAATTCACTATTGTCAATCATTGCATGGGAATGCTTAAGAGATCGACTTTGTAATGTGACTTCTATGTTCTCGCATTAGGTATCTTAAGCATATATAGTAGTAAAACGACAAAACGTTTTAAAACGCTGTATCCTAAGTGGCAATCAAACCCACAATCGTCGTGTTTAAAGTCAGACGCTATGACGCTGCGCCGAGACGGCCTTTCACATTTTAATCTGAGTTTTATCAAAATCGATACATTTGTTCAATTACATTGAATTTAACATATAGACGCCTCCATTGCTACTAGAACGATGGAAGTAACCATGCACTAAACCAACCCTTCAATAACCGAACAATCTTCTAAGTAACAACAATATACTATCTAAACACTATAAGGATATCCATCAAAATCATCAAAGACATGACGATACAATATCAAATTCAAAATATTTTCATATACAAGTGAGCTTCTGAGTTTACTTTGCATATTGCTACTTTGCTGAAGCAATAGTGCCTGAGTAATTACGTGTTCCACATAACATATGGAAGCTGTAATGGACTTTAATTTGTATTGGGTAAGGTACAAGTTCGATTAATCGGGTTGTTCTCGTCGAGTCAATTTAGCACTCAACGCAACTGTTTCTCATTAGCTCAATTTTATCATGGAAACTTGTAATGTGTAAAAGTTTTGAAGTAAAATAGTAAGTTTATGTTATATAGTACGAGGCCATCGTGGCAGTGGGACAGCATCTGGTTGCAAATGCGATGGTGGTGAGTTCAATCTCCACTCAGGGAATAAATTATTTTAAATTCCCACTATAGCAACAAGATAAATGGAGCGTTGATTTGCACAATGCTTTGCAAATTCTGTGGAAAATATAGAATGTAGTACTTAAACTCTAAATTGTCACAGACAACCCTGCTGTTTGATGTATACAATGACAAGTCAAAAAAACTGGTTTCGCGTAGTCAAAGACCAAAAGGTCGAAAAAGGCAAAGAAATTTGGAAAATACATACTAAATTGAAATATATGTAAACCGTCAAAGTCCCATTCACCACCTACCGCCAGCCAAATGATGAGGAATAGCGGTACAGTATCGACAGTATCGTTTTTTATCAACTTTGTGACGCCCACGCGTCCCGCTGCGAGTGTGATGCAGCTGAGTGCTTGCTGCTTTTGATATATTGTTAACAACACGAGTGGTGAATGTGTTGTTTATATTGTAGTGTATTACTAGCGACCTAAACGAGCCTTCGTCAGCTTAAACTTATTGTTATATTATAGCCAAGCTTGATCTATGTTTCATTTTCGTTTTTGCGTGAGAATAGCACAAACATCCATTCTCATAAACCAAGCAAAAGGACAAGGATGTGACTGTAACCTGACGGCTGTGGGTTCGATCTCAACTCGAGGGAATGAATTATTATTTACTAATATTTTCATTTCTTCGTTCTGGCACCAAGGTTGGGTTCCGCCACTCCGCCTTGAAAATTCGGCGGAAAGTGGAGAACGGAGTGTCTTAAGACACTAGGTTCCCTCTGCTTACCCTACTGTATGCGGAATACAGCGTGAAGCTATTTTCATTTTTAAAATTAATTTAATAAAAAAAATAGGATTTTTAATTTGGTTATGGGTTTGAATCGTATTATGTATCGTGTAAAAGAACTTTAATTCAAGCCAGTATTTCCTTAGATTAGAAAGTTCAAACAATAAAAAATATTCAACATATAGTACATATAAATTTGACGGTAGACAACGATATATAAATAGTATCTTAGAACACCCTCGACAAAACAAAACAATAATTCAATGCAGCCACTGCGCCACACGTCATTGGAATTTTTATCAAGTATCGCGACACACATCCCGCTGCGCAGCTTTCGAGTGGTTTTACTCATATTATTCATAATTCTGATTTATGGGTATAAAATATAAACCAATCGGGTGAATTTTCTGTTGTAAAAATATGATTTTAATTTTTATTAAAATTTGATTGAGTTTACTCTGTAAACTATTTGATTGAGTGTACTCTGTCACATATAACGGGGTAGGTACAGGGAACCCAGTGTCAAAACTCTCCATTTTCAACATGACAAAAGTCCTACATATCTTCGAAAACCACATCTGCCTTTACGTTACACAGGGTCGTAGGCAGCGTTGATCACTTACTATCAGGTGACACATGCGGTCGTTACTTTTCTAAAAAAAAATCCCCACGTAGAAATCGATCTACCATCGTGCTTACAGTTGGACGCTGCTCCTTTGCGCCAAGATGGTCTCTTAAATATTAACTATCTAAAATATATACATTTAAATATAAACAATAAAAATACACTTACCAAATAAAATTCGTTTTCGTTTTTGTTCGTTCGTTTCTATATATATTTACTAGGTATATGATAATTTTCTATGTTCTAACTAAGGCACTGTCCGGCGTGTGTTTGTTTTATATCCTTCACATTTCAACTCTAATACCTGAAACAATAATATCATGAAGAAATTGTTTTTTTGCAAATATGTGAAACAGGGATCTCATGTGTCGAGTATTCGAAATAAAACATCCTTAAAAAAAGTATCCGCAACCGTCACTAAGTCCAATGTAAGTAAGGTTTTGAAATAATTTTGAATATATACGGAGTCTAAAATGATAGTTTTTATGGCTGAAATCGTATGAATAAGGTTTTTTATTTTGCCTGACAGCTTAACTTAATATGATTTTACCAATCCAGATCCGTTAGGATATAAATTTCTCGATAATCTTAATACCTAAACGAAATTATCTGAAACAAACGAATAATTCGAAATAATTTCACATTTGTAAATGAAACTTATGTAGTACATATTGTTCTTGTCCGTATCCAGATCCGAGATGTCACATTCGTAACATTCTTTATGTGAAGCTCATTTTATTTAGATTAGAAATTAAGATAGGATTATTTTGGTGCTTTATTAACATAAAGCGTTGCGTTAGATTTAGGTATCCGATATGTACCTAGTACATCTCTGATACGTCGATTCTATACGGCAAAATCCGACGATCGGATCCCTATCATTATGTCATTAAATAACTAAAGTAGTTATTTATGTGAACAAACTGACATGACTCGTGTGACAGCAATTTGATTTAAGTCAAGAGTTGAAACAAGAATATCTGAAATTATTACGAAATAAAAGTACTTAGAAAATATAATTTCTTTGCAATAAAATTGTCATTTAATCCCAATATAAAAAATATATACTTGCTATCAATAAGTATTTAAATAACACCAACATATACAGCCACCACAAAACGACATAATATACATAAACATAACAAACAAGCATATAACCATCGAATCGAATGCATTAAAAAGAAACAGCCTATTTGCTAAAAGTTAAATCCCGCAGACGGGCCCCACATTGGGCGCCACGTCTCCCCAGGCGCCAGGCGTCCCGGCGCCGCATTACACAACCGAACAGGGCCTGGATAGATATAGGTCAGCTACCGGGAAAGTGAGTGCCGATGATTTATACGGGCGCTACTTTAAACAGTGAGGTTAAGAGTAACTTTAAGATGATGATGATGATGAATGATAATGTAGAGGTAAATTAATTTTTGTTTTCCGTAAATTGTAATGGAGATTCAGTGTTTACACAAAGCCGACGTTTTAAACACTTTTCGAATGGGTTAGGGGATTATTAAAATGTGAAACATGGCAAAAGCTTAAGATCTTGTTTTGTGTGCAGTCTAATTCTAGAAAAATTTGAGACGCAAGATTTTTTTTAAATTCCATCTCCTTTCCTCACACAACATCCATTTGTACCTATCCGATTGAAAACCCATTTCATCCCGTATTAAGATATACATTATGATACGGTTTTTGATTGATGTGTCAAATACCTGCATTTCCAACTATTTTGTTATATCTCCTCACTAGCCTACTCTTTATTCAGCTCGAATAAAGGGAACCGAAACCGTTAGAACAGTGTAGCAATACAAAATTATACGAGTAGTTTTTGTATGACAATTAACAATCAACGTAACAGACGTTCATTCAATATTTTTCATTACATAATATTTCTAAGTAGATCCTTAATAAAGACGCCATTTACGGACATAGCAGTATGTCACGTGTATAAAGTACGAAAGTGGTATAAGCAAAATTTTAATAAAAAAAAAAATATGCAGCTTACGCTTTTTCCCGCGTGGTGGGTTAGGAAGATCAAACTAGTGTTAAAGCACTTCGTTCGCCACTTTCCCTCCGGATTAGGGTGTTAAGTGACAGAACTCAACGCCGCACTATGTCTATCAGAGCGGGATAATTATTATTTTTTTAAATTAAATTAGTTTCATTTTTCCGATCTGGTTAAATTTTATAACTTTGCCAAGTGGGGATCGTATCCATCGCATTGACATTGTGATGCTCTCCCACTCCCACATGACAGCCATAAAAATGTTAATAAAATTAAAATAATAAAAACAAAATATTTCATGACCTAAAAACAAGCTTCTACTTTTATTAATTTAAAAAAAAACTTTTTGTCTATATAACGTCAGTTTGTTACGAAAATTAATTAATTTTAACATTTAATACTTTCAAACGATATACCCACCTAAATATTCATTTTAAAACAATAAAATATAAAGATAGGCCACTTTACTCAAAACTAATTACAATATGTAAATCATCGCCATTATGATGGCGGACCGCGTTATCAAATGCGGTGATACGGTATGCGGCATTGCCACCAGTTTCTTATATATAAATAATAATTTGTATCTATACAACATTATCTTTAAATATACTAAATTATCTTTAATAAGGTTTAAAAAAACCTGAAAATTTTCTTTGACGCCAGTCATGGCACAAGCGTGCGACTGTAACACGACACATTGGCAATTCGACTGCCACTCGAGGCAATGAAATATTTTGTATTTCCAATTCTTCGCTCTGGTATTCAATGTTATAATTTGGCGCGACGTTTAGTTCCGTCACTCAATACGCAATGCGTCCAGAATTCGTCGGAAAGTGGGGAAAATCTCATCGCCTAAAGATTCGTCATTCAACACAGCTTCGAAAATTGGCCGGTGATTGGGAAATAGAATATTTTAACACTAGGTTCCCTATTCCTACCTTGCTGTATACGAGATACAGCGTCAAGATAAAAATAAATGAGAAACGTGAATTATTTATCAATCCAACACTTAGATACTCTTCTCATCATTAAACGGGAGATAAACGATGAAATAAGTAAATTAAAATAGTTTCGCTATAAATATTAAAACGATCGTGATTCATATTTTAAATTAAATGATGATAATGATGATGATGACTAATGGTGTTCTATTGTATTTAATTTATTCAGTTTAGTATTGTGATTACTAAGCAGAGTTGCGTTAATGTAATCTTTTTTAAATATTTTTGGGTTACTGTAGCGCACAAGGATGGGATGATGATGGCTCGGATGAGATAAAGTACGGGGTTGAGTTTCGCCACTCAGCGCCCGGATTGAACGAAGTATCTTAATACTAGTTTCTTTCTGCATACCCTACTATGAAAGATAAATTGTGAAGCTATATCTATTTTAATAGTAGTAGACGCCGCCGTCATGGCGCTGAAGACGATAATATGATAATAAAGACAAACAGAGAGAGATAGAGTTAAGACACTTCATTTACAGGCTACAGCCAAGAGCATAGAACTCTTAAAATATATATATAAAATATTACTAATGACAAAATTTAGCTTTTCTCAAAAATAAAGAAAATTATATTATTGAATTTATTTAGGACATCAACGCGACCGAAGCCACGTGTAAAAGTTAATTATTATATACATGACGAAAGACGCACTAAATAATCTCATCTAATATTGTTACGTACAAACATAAAGATACGTTACAAAACACCTGGTCTGCATGTGGGTTACCTATATTTACGGCTCGCCCTCGTTCTGGAGTTGCAACGGATTACTGGACTTTTCCGTTTCCGCTCAACTTCCTAAATTAAATTTTTAACTCAAAGTTAATTTCGGACGCTATTGAGGCCGTTCTGGTGCAGTGGAACGGCGTCGTTAAATTCGATAGTTGTGGGTTTGGTCCCCATTCGAGGGAATGATTATATAGAATTCTAGCGATCCGCGGTTTCGTGGGTTCGTTTGCTTAAACTACATAATTATTAATTAGCTAATCTGCATTACATTTGTTTTCTTATAAAAATATCATTTTAAAATCAATATCTATAGGTGTCTATATTGAAAGGTAAAATTTCAACCAATTCCATAAAAGTTATTTATAACAAATTTGTCGACCAACTTTATTTAATAAAACAAGCTCTAAATGTTAAGGAAAGCTTGCCAAAATACAATAGTTATAACTGCAATTAATCGGTTAAACCGGTTCTGAGATTAGCGGGAACAAACACACCAACATTTTTAAGTATTATTCCACATGTAGAAAAGAAAAATACTTTTAAGAAAACATATAAAAAATTGAATGGGATTTGAACCCGCGCCTCTTGGAAACTGTCCAAGCGCTCTTACAGAGCACAGGCAAATAGACAAAAATTTAAAAATATAATATTTTTGGTTCTGTTTCGTTGTTTAACGCTACTAATAACATTTTTATTATATATCTTCCATGTACCAATTACGCGACCAATCCTGTAATTTTATCGTAAGCACAAATATTTTCTTTTTTTTCTCTCTGGTAGACGAAGCGCGATATTGACTTGTGTCAATCAACATGTAATGGGTCGACAATTGAGCGCATTGTGAGTAATAGTGTCTTAATATTAGGTTCCCTCTGCCTACCTTGTCATCCCAAAAAGAGTAGGAAGCCGCGATTTTAGCCTGGCAAGGCATGTACGTGTTGAGGTCCGCTATTCAACACCCAAAACATCCAGAAATCCGCGGAAAGTAAGGAAAGGATCTTGATGTGAACGGAATGTCTTAACACTAAGATTCCCCCCATTCTTATATCATGTATTAAACCCTGTAAAATTTAACCGGATCTCAGCTTTTAATCTTTCTATTTTACAAAGTACTTATCATGCATGTTGTTTACGTGTGTATCTATTATAAAACAATTTCTATTCAAACATTAAGCCACTGTAATATTTTTTTAATTATTATTATTATATTGTTTGTGTTTTTTTAACGCGGTGTTTTGTTTATTATATTTATATGTAAATTTTATATTTAAAAATAATAATACATAGAGTTCGTTATGTACATATTACGAACTGATTTTGTTTATCGATATAAAGATCGTAAATAATTAATAATGTTATTTGTATGTATATGTTTTAAAAGTGTTTCAACACGCAATACCTCCAGAATTCTACAGAAAATGGCAAAACGGAGTGTTTTTGCACTAGGTTCCCTCTACCTACCCTGCTGTGTGCGGGATACAGCGTGAAGCTTACAAAGAGTATGCAATAATTGTAAGTAATGCTATCATTACAAAAATCTGTCCTCGATAATTATGGAACACGCGACCTTTAGCACAGCAATCAACCTTTAACCACTACACCAATTAAAATGACGATAACAAAGTCGTATATAAACAGTGTTATATAGAGGCATATATAAAGGTATTAAGTCACATTAAGGTTACATCGGTAGGCAATTTTAATATAACATTTTAAAGAAGATAGATCAAAAATGATTATTTTAAACTATCTTCTTTAAAATGTTATATTTGAATGTTATGTACGAGAAGAAGGAAGAAAGTTTATTGAGCGACAGAAGTATTCAGAGACCGTAGCGTTTGATGATCACTACATGGGGGAATTAATTATTGTTTATTAATAATGTCATTTCATCATTTAAAAAGTCCGGCGTTGAGTTCCGCCACTCATCACGCAATGCCTCGAAAAATTTGTGAGAAAGTGGAGAACGCGTGATTTGTGTTTAGTCACGCTAAAACAGTTAATCACTGTACACAAAATAATATTATAAAAATATTTATATCTCCCGTTCACGGTTACGGAAACACAAAGCACGGCGTTAAGTTTCGTGAATCAATAATCAACATACAATGTTCAAATGGGGCAGCAACTGGAGAATAAAGTGTGTTAAATACTGCGAAATCCAATAGTTTTAAGCAACCACAAAGGCGGCAAAGGCAATTTGTTTGTAGGCGTATGAATGAATTTCAAACGGTGACATAAGACCGATATGACCAAATTACGTCACGTGCGACGTGTATGACGTCATACTTGCATCAATTAACCAATGACTGTCAATCGATGTTTATTTTTCACAGTATTGTGTCTATTAAAATGTTTATTTATACTGATTATACATTAAATATGTAATATTAGCGTCACGCCTCTCTTTCTCGTATGAACTACACTTTTTTTTATTTAATAAGCTCCTTTTTGTTTTTATGTTTTATTATCTATATTTTTGTAGCGCACATATAGTGCTTTCTAAAATAGTAAACAACAGTAGAAACGATTTCACAACATTTTTTATAATTATTCCTCTTTGATAGATAGATACAAAAATCATTTTACATTTGGACCCAATAGTTCTCGGGATTTGCCATTTCAACCAAACTAGTTCTTCTATTTTATAATATTAGTATAGTAGCACAGACAACCTGCATGATTTTTCACCTCAACAAATATCCAGCGATTAATGGGAAAGGGTCATCAATAATAGCAATATATATTTCAGAATAATTTCAAAACTCCGCCCAAATTACTCAGTTTCTTAATTCCTCAGGTTAGCCTGACCCTGATCGAGCGTCCACAACAACTTTCTCCCAAGAAGCCCTTTAGTTGTGGTGTAGGCGTCGCGCCCACCACCGGATATGACAACTATGATATACCTTTATATATATATAAATATGTTTGTTATTTGGCTTATATAAAAGAAACTTTAAATGTATTGAACTTTTTTTGATGTCGATGTGGCGTAGGAGCAAACACGGCGGTTGTTGGTCCTATTCCCACTGAACACGCAATATTATGATATAATAACTATTAACACCAAAATCAGAATTGTCGCGTAATGCAATAACGGTATGATAAATCATTAAACATCAGTGTTCTATAGATTATTGAGATTAAGATAGTAGATGGCAACGTTTATAATTATAAATAAATTAATAAAGAGATGAGGTCGTCGTGGCACATCGGCACAGTAAAGGCGACGATTACAGGTTCGATATTTATTGTGGAGAATGTTGGTTTTTATTTTCTCGTTCTGGTAACAAGTCAAATCGGACGGGAGCGGTGTGTCTTAACACTAGACTCCTTATGCCTAACCTGCTATGTGTGGGATACATCGTGAAATTATAAAAAAATATAAATTTATTTAGCTGGTTATAATGAATAATTATAAACCTAGTTTCGTTCATAAATTATAACATAAATAAAGACCGCATCTCAAGATGGATCTCAGAGTTAAGAGCAGTTTATAAATACAGGCCTAAAAGTAAGACAATATAATATAATAACACTAAACACTTACAGCAGCACTTCGTTTCACCCGAAATTATTTATTCCTTACTACCAAAAAAAAATACTTGCACAAAACTTTTTTTTATATAAAAAAGGTAACAAAGAAAGAAAAAAATAACCTCTAAAAAAGTTACACCAAATATAAACTTGCATAACAACCTAATTACGAGTGCACCAAAGCAACCAAACCGTACTACTAACCAAACAAAATCACACACAAACAATCCTCAGTATCCAATATTATTATTATTTTTCCTTATATTATGATGAATGAATGAATTCATTTGTTAATAATAAAGTATTGATCTAACATTCATTCAGAGATGTGGGTCAAGTTCGAAGAAGTCCTTGTCAACCGGTTTTCGTAAATAGTTTTGCGGTCAGCTCAAAGGAATAAAAAAAATAACATATGCGTGAAACAATTTGCAATATCGTTTTGTTTTTTTTTCAACTTCACGCTATCATGCATACTGCTAACCGACCTTGTTGTTGTGAGTTTGGGATCGAACCCACAACAGTCATATGTACAGTCAGACACTTACACTGCGCCACGATGGTAAAATTCCTTGTTTATTGTATATAATTTAAGACATTTTTTAGTTCATTGATATCTTCTTTAAGTAGAGTATAGTTAATCATAGTATAGCAGTATACGTTACATAAATAAAATATTCACAAAAAAAAAACAAGTAGGTATTCTTGATGTTTTTATGGTGTATTGTATTTTACAAATCAAGGGTGTTAATGACAAAAATTTGTAATCCACCATTTTATTACGGCGGTCATTTTGTACTAACAACAATATTTATTATATGTAATTTTATGGACATCAGAACTGAAGGCGTAATCCAAATTTCAACTCAATCGGACACTGAGAAGTTGCTCAAATTGAGCTTGCCAGACATACGCTTACGCGGAACGTCAAAGAAGAGATTGTAGTAAGTTATTTCCATTAAATATATAAACTAAAGTTAAATAGCTAGGCGCTAGTGGATCTCATTGAATAAC
This sequence comes from Heliconius congener, assembly GCA_018230605.1. NCBI lineage: Eukaryota > Metazoa > Arthropoda > Insecta > Lepidoptera > Nymphalidae > Heliconius > Heliconius congener. The sequence goes on along the minus strand of DWAO01000138.1, from coordinate 8,328 downwards.
GCTCAGCGCCCACAAATGGTTAACCACGGCCAAACGCCGGTGACTACGTGATATGATGAGAAAAACACGTTTACTATAAAAAAAACCTATTATAATTTTATATAGAAAATACAATTATTCACGCAATTACAAACCGCGTTCAAGGAAACATTGCAAAATATTTAATAACACATAAGTTAAAAAATATATAAACATTGACTCTAGTATTTGATCTTTATGTGTTTTTTATGTGAAAAATATAGTAAGTGATGTTATGTGAAAAATATAGTTTTATGTGAAAAATATAGTAAGATTTTCTATATTTCATTAAAAATACAACATATGGTTGTGTATTGTTGCGCAGTGTCACAGCGTTGGACTGTAAATGCGATGATTGTGCGTTCCATTTTCACTCGGGGGATATGGGTTATTTCTATTTGTTCGCTTTGGAAAGACAGCACGCAATGTCTCGATTCAGGCGAAAATTGGAGAGCGGTTTGTCTTGATACTAGATTTCCAGTCTTTCTATTTATCGTACATCAAAAAAAACATGTTTGTTATTATGCTTACAAAAAAAAAGTTAGACCAAGATCATAGTCAACTCTTGTGTAAGCTGTTTGGAGAACAACCCATTCAGATATTGAAGTACCCACTCGAGGTTTAGACAGGCTGAGCTGTGTGAGTGCTGGAAAACTTAACGACTTAACAAGTTTACTATTTTATAGAAAAAAAAATCCAATTATTTGATATTTGTTTATACATTGGCGAACCAATATATAAAACAATATCATTTAATTAATAAAAAATATAGTTTTTAGGAAGATAAAAATGTACCTAAAATAAAAAAATGACAATACATAACACACTGTATACAAAAAAAAGGCCCGAAATATAGCACATCCAACTATTTAAAATTAATCAAAACAAATCATTCCCAAAATTACTCAATCAAAATACAAAAAAAAACGCATCTAAAATAATAAGAGGAAAAAAAAACAACTGTCTTTCGGCAAAAATGGTTGGCGCCACGGCCAATTAGCACTTGATCTATTACTGAAAAACTTGGCACGGTGCCAGGCTGTTAAGCAAAAGAAACTCCAAAGCCTATTGACTACAAAAGAGGCTGAATTACATAATGTCCCTATCAACATCGGATGAAGATTTACGGCCAAGATTCGGTTAGTGTTTCCCGTTGGTGATGGTGCCCATTTCAATATATTTTCTCAAGTAATAGTTTCCGAAACGTTGTGAGTTAAATGGACAAGAAAGTTTTGCAGATGATCCTAATATTAGAATACCAATAAAGTTCAATAAAGCTACATTTTACAAAAAAAAGCTAGATAATTTGGTGATTAGTTGGTATACTTTTGCGAGTTTTTTATTTTATTTTACATCATATTTATAAGACCAAATACCACTTGCTTATAATTTAATTGTTACTTGCCGGCTCTTAGCAGAACTGAATTCCGAGTCGATGGTAGCTTCCTATAGGACTGACCTACTGATTTTTTTACGTAACTTGACGATTTAAATATACTTAATTATAATCTAAACTAACTAAACACAAATAATATTTTCGTTTGCTGTAATTTTTAAGTATAGATTTTAAATACACGTGTGCCTATATATAGTCTGTCTGTCTGTAGCAGTACACAACAGCCTGGTTGATCGAAAAACACTAATACCCAAAAAATTTCATTAATCATAAAAACATTGGAATTCTAATAGTTTGACATTTCACCGGACAGACCGGTACCCTTTTGTTTTTCGCTCGGAAATGCATTTAGGCAGACCGCTCTTACGGAACCGCTCATAAGGCCAGAACCTTATGAATGGGTGGTACTGTGGGACTCACCGGTGAAACCGATCCTACCCACTAAAACCTAGCGGAAACCCTCTCCATCAAAATGAGACGACACAGGATCGCTCGCGCATATTATTGCGACGTCTCGGTATCCGGTACCCTAGTGTAAGCAGGGTCGACTAAAAAAATATCGTTTTTTTACATTCCATGAAATAAAAAACAAAAATTGAATGTATAAAAAAAAAACACCTTTACGTTATCTATGTTAACAAAAATTTACCAATATGGCAGTACAAAAAAAATACGACGACGCCTATTGATACCCAAAAAATCTAATTAATCATATAAACATGGGCATTATACAATTCCATAGACGCAGCAACCTGTCAGACATTACCCGGTACTATACTGTAACTTGTAAGCAGAACCGTCTCGAGGAATGCACAGGTTTTTTTACATTCCAAGAATTGTCTAACAAGGCTAAGAAAAAAACTGTGCTGCCGTTTTGCAATCTTGTTAGGCACGCTTTGAATAGCGCGCGAGATGTAAACTAAAAGCGACTTTATTATTATGTCATAATCATGGAAAGGCTATCACATATAAGTACAACAATTTTTACAACAAACACAACTAAAAGAAATATGTATACATAAAAGACAACCAACAAATACGGTTTTTTTTAAATATAACAAGATGATTACTAAAGAATCGCAAAATCTTATTCAGCTTTTAATTTGACTCGCTCTTGACCTAATTGCGATTAGGAGATTAAAAAAGCGAATGACTTCATACATAACAGTGCCAAACAAAGTACTACATGTTTTTGACCACAATTTTACATTTAATATATATGTGTTTTAGTTATTTATATCGATGTATAAATCGCAAAATTTTAAATAATAAAACCGGAGCCGCCACCAACAGCAGGAATATTATTTCCTGCTTTTTTATTTTTACTTTGATATACTAAAGAAAAAATGTTTGTAAAAGTATAAAATTCCATGTTTCTTCTTTAATATATATAATTAATTCCAACGTGATTTTTTGATGTTTTATAGATGATTGCACGGGACCCTTCGTGCGACCAACACTTGGCCGGTTTTTTAAATAAGTTGTTTCTGTTCGTAAAAAATGTAACACAAGAGTAAGAGCCTAGAGGAGTCTAGGCCCTCTTTATTATAATCTTAGTAGTAAAGCACATCCTAGTTGCTTTTAATCGAACATGCCACCAAAAATATTGCTATGCTGTACATAATATACTTATTGTTTAATTACTTAATAATCTGATAGTAATTAATAACTTAAAAGTTATATATTTAATTTAAAAATAAATTATAACATAAATACACAGTAACAACATTTTTCAACTTCACGCTGTATCCCACATATAGTGTTAAGATACTCCATTCCCTGTAAACAGCCAAGTTTTCGAGATATTTCATGTCGAGTGGCGGAACTTAACGTCGCACTTTGTCTTGTAGGTGTATTTTGAGGCCAGTTGTGGCGCAGGGGTACAAAATGTGACTGTAAACGCGACTTCATTCGCGACGCGATTCAGCAGTAAGTGGGGAACGGAGTGATTTTCCTCTGTCTGCCTTGCTGTGTGCTGGAGCGCGAAGCTGTAATTTTCTAGAAAATGTATTATTATAAGCTATATAAGACGAGCGGAGAAATGAATCTTCTCACTGATGAGTAAAAAAATTGGTAAGCAATTATAAAATCAAATATACGAGGCCGTTGTGGCATAGGGGCGCAACTCTTCATCTATAAATGTGATGGTGGTGGCGACTTTGATTCCCATCCGTGGGAATGAAATATTTAATATTTTCTTTTTCTCTAATCTTTACACTAGATCATCTGCCTATTCTGCTATGTTCGGGATGCTATGAGTGTGAAGCTAAAAAATAGAAATAAACACGATATTCAGGGCATTTATAAAGAACAACGTGATACAATGTACAGACGGTGGTTATTTTTAGCATAATGCGCCAGTTCCATAATGGACCTTCCTGCAGCTTTATATTCTACGTCCAGCAATAATAAGAAAAAACTTTTTAACCTGTTAAAATTGACTTTTAAATAGGACATCATATTGATGGTTTATGTATATTTAAATACATAATTATTGCTGTTTTTCTATTATATTTTTTTTATTTTTAGCTTCACGCTGTATCCCGTATATAGTATGATAGGATAGGTTATGTTAGCCACAGCCTAAAATTTGAGACGTTGTGATGAGTGCCGAAACTCAGGGTCGCGCTTTATCTTGTTACCATAGCAAGCAAATGAAAATAATTAATTATTACTAGTGAGAATCGAACAAACAACTTTCGTCTTTAGAATCACGATACGTCAGGCAATATGGCGCTGCGCCATAATTTTTTTATAATATAGGCTTTTAGTTTACTATATTAGAGTAGCAAAGATTTTTATCTCAAATATTTTTTTACAGCAAATGTAACATCCCTGGTGATAAAATCGTATTTTTATCTTTTTTATTATCGAAATTGAAACAGTGAAAAATCACTCCATTCTCCAATTTCTAATTAAATTTATAGAAACTGCAAGGCACACCATGAAATAATATTTACAAGATCATTTTGAGTTGGTCATATGATATCTTTATAGAAATGTTTAGTCTAAATAAAAATGTTATATGAGCACTATTTAATAATCAGCGAAATAAGTCAGTTATTTTGTACTGACAGGAAGCTGACATAGAAAATATTTTAATAGGATTTTAATGACATAGAGTGGTTGGGACCTTACAAGTTTTATATTTTACTCAATTACTTATATACCTTTAAAAATAACATGTTCAATTGATTGTTAGTTTTGTACATAATTTACACAAAACATTTTGAATAGTATTAGAATAAGAATAACTATTAAATGGGTTCCACTGTTATTTTTATATGATTACTTGTTTAAATGAAACAGAAATATAAGAAACCTCTAATGAATTAAACCTGGATTGTGATATATGAAAATAAAAAATGTGTTATAATATTATAATAAAAAGACACCTATAAAATATCAACTTATAAGAATTAAAGTTTTTTTTATATAGTATACTTTTTAATTATAAATATAATAGAATATATACGCACAATTGTGCGACTTTAATCTGACACTTTTTGATTTGATACCCATATAAAAGAATGAATTATATTTATTAATATTTTCATTTCTACCTGAAAGCAGTTCAGTGGTACAACTCAAAGCTGCAATTTTGTCTAATAAGAGCAAGGAAATAAAAATAATATATTACATTCATTGGGGACCAACAACTATTTCCTTGTCTGAAAGACACAATCACATTGCCACAATTGCCTCAATAATTATTCAACTAAAGAATATTTTCATTTTCAATAATAAAACATTATAATCTCACATTTGTATGTAGGTTGTTTAAATAGTTGTTCTGTGTATACAACCATATATGGTCATAAGCTGTTTACATTGTTATCATTACCTAATAAGAACTTGTCAGAAGTTCTGCGACATGTTTACTCGTAATATAAAAATGTTTATCTGTTTTTTTAATACATAATATATTATGTTTAGAAATCTATTTAAAAAATAGCTTTAATGTTGATAAAAATAACCATATGTTGTGTATTCTAACTGGAGGAGGTCACTCTAACTGCGAGCACAGTTAGCTACATCATTGTTAAATGGACTACAATATATAATTTTTTAATTGAAGCCAAGTACTTCATGAAATTAACACATTCAATTAAGCAAACTCTTTAGCTCTATTATATAAATTAAATAGAAATATTGTTAAAAAGATAAACTAAACAAGTCCAAATCAATGTTTATTGTAGCTGGCCTCTTTTTAAATTTACATAGTAGGTGGCAATGACATAATAACTTTGAAGCTTTAGGATATAATTATTATAATACAAGTAATATATTAATTATTTACATAGATAATTTAAATAAATAAATCATACAGCAATCAATAAATATAGGAGACAAATTAAAAAAAAAACTTATTGGAAATTTTAATTACACATAACATAAAATGTTTTTATGAATGAGTACATAAATATTTTTCCTTCGATATATTTACTCAAAACAAATAAGTTTTACGCTAACAGTGTTTCTCTCAAAACTCATTTACCATAATACAATTCTATTTTAAATTTGTGATGTCACTTCTGACTATATAGGTGCTAACGCCGAGGTCGCGACTGTAATTTTACGGGAAAAGACCAAATAATGATTATTTCTTCATATAATGTTTATTAAGTAAAAATTAAAATAAAGAGAGCTATTTAAATGGGAAAACACCTGAAAAATTGTTCGGTCTGCAAGTTTCGTAATGTCAACAAAGCCACGACTCATATATAGCTAATTATGAATGAATTGAGTCTATATAATTATTTGTAACAATTTTCCTGGACGACTGTTTAAGGTACAACATAAAAATTTAGGTTACAGCGTCAATCGATAAATATATTTATACTAAATCCTGAAAGCTCAGCTAACAAGATGGCGGGAATAACCCAACTAAATTAAGTTGGTCGGTAGTAATAGGCAGCGCTGTACTAATTGTACCACCCACATTTAGCCGGGTTATACGTCTGTACAGACAGATGTACTTTTTACCTATTCCTCTTAAGAAGCGAAATACATTAATACTTTATTTAATCACTGAGACTACAATAATTAATAACTCACCGTTTATAAGTCCATTTGTGGCTTGTAATATAACGAAACACTTAATTTTTTACACAAGCACTCACACGCCCTTACAGTATGTAACAACATGACGGGTATACTGCGACATCTGGTGGGAGTTCATATCACGTGGACCTGTGGCTAGCTTCACAATGGTTTTTTAATTCAATTTTTGCCACTCTAATTATTTCTTACAGTGTTAATTAATACTAAAATACAATAAAACAGGGCCTCTGCTATAGTATAATTAATAAATATACCTTATTTAAAGTTTTTCTAAGCAAGAACGTGTCGCAGTAGGGTTATGACTGCATGCAGGGTACAAGTATTGATTTTTTAGAAGCAGCTGATTCACGGCGTGGTTTTCGCGCAAATTTGTAACAAGATGAATTGAATCATAGTTTTTGTTATACTGAATGAAATTATTTCACAGTTTTAGTTTAACTGGGCTGTTGTTTGTGTTGCCATATTTGGTTTGTCTTTAAATATTTTTTTAATTGTTTTTGTATCAACTTTACACTGTACGCCGCATGAAGGAAAGTAGGCAAATGGAACCTTGTTGAGTGAAACTTAACGTCCGCGCCTATACAATAAAATATATCGTAACCAAGGAGTTCAGGTTCAAGTCTCGTCACGTAAAAAAATTGTTTTCTAAAAATAATGCTTTCCTCGCCCAAGTGTAGAATAACACTTTAAATTAAAAATATACGGACTTTTAATATAACACCAGTTAATTTATTTTAAATATATTTAAATTAACCACAATTACTTCTTTAATATTGCCATTGTATGAGGAACGGAAGTGTTTTAATAAAAACGGAGTGTCTTAACACTACTACGTGCTACGTGGCTCCCTCTGCCTGTCTTGCTTTGTGCGGATACAGTGTAAAGCAATAAATATCTTATGTCCCTTAAAATTAAAATTATTATGAATAATGCATTTTTTTGTTTAAAGATAATTTTATCTATATGTATGTTCTATATAAATAAAATAGAGTATAATGCCACCAGTAGTGGGCACATTAGGAAGTAGCATATTTTCATTACAGATAAACTGAGGCCCCAGTAATCGATACCTTATTGTCAATTGAAACAGAATATATGGTCACCAAAACCAAATCGTGTTGTACTAAAATAAAAAAAGAAATTATTTTATGTGTAAGTAAAAATAAGTTTTGCCGAGTGGGAATCGAACCCACAACGCAATAACAATCGAATCCAAATCTTGTGCCCATGGGCACCATGACTGACTTCATAGTTTCATCAAGTTATTTAAGGTATTAATATAAAAATTGCTAGAACCTAGAACTGCCTAAAATGTGTAATAGCGCCTTAATATTTTCTATAGCGACATGTAACTGTGTGAAATACACAAATTGAAATATAAAAAAAAAAATCAAAAGTTTATTATATTCACAATTTTGTACCAGTCAGCAAAATTATATCAGAATTACTTTTTTATCTTCTTTACTTTTTTTTCGCCATTCTACATTCTACACGTAATACAAACAGTTTATTGAGACTATCGCTGCGCAACGGCCTATGTGCTGCATCGCGACGGTTGTGGTTTCAATCCCCACACGGGGTAATTAAATATTTATATTTTCTCTCTTTGGTAACAAGAAAAAGGGCAGCGTTGAATTGTGTCCCTTAACACATTGAGGGTCATTGTCGGTGGTAAGTAGAGAACGGAGTGCTTATATAAACAGCGTGAAGCTATAAAACGATTTTGTTATTAAATCTATCTTTTTATTGTCATGGAATTGAATAAGCTCTGTGCTTGTTATGTTTTATGGAAAAGACTCGGCAAACGAGCGTTCGGGTCACCTGATGGTAAGTGATTACCGCCGCCCACG
>DWAO01000137.1:0-32666 GCA_018230605.1 Heliconius congener | reverse complement strand
TATATATATATATATATATATATATATATATATATATATATATATATATTTTTAAATCAAATAATACACAATTACTGTGAGCTTAAACTTAAACAAGCTTTTTTGCATGGAATACATAATAAGGTATTTATACAAAGATAGATTATATATTGTGAAACTGGCACTCCCTTAATTAAGTATTAAAATAAAAACTTTAGTTATATAGAAGTTTTAGTCTCAATTTATTTGTTAACAACACACTTAATATGCAATATTGTTGTCTCAAGATGGGGAATATTAGATGTTATCTCCCACTTATGTAAATATTAAATGTCTCACTTCTTCGCCAATTCATTTGAAAGCCAGTCCAGACCTTCATAGAGACCTTGTCCTTGTGTAGCACAAGTTGCTTGAATGTACCACTGTAAAGAAAAAGAATTAGATTACAACAATATAACACTGATTTTTTTTTCAGATTCTCAATAAAATTAAAAAATACTATAATTATAATTAAAAATATATGCATATTAAATAAATGCGAATTACATAACATTTTTCCTATCATAATTCTCCCTTACCCTTTAAGATATTATTTTAGTTTTTTCCATGTAAATTTAAACCAAAAACAGGTTTATGATGTTAATATGTTTTATAAAAAATGTCATAAATAATATTGATACTTACACGTCTATTTCTCAAATTGTTCAAATTTAAAGCATTTGTCAATTCTGCAGCTGTCATGGCATTAGGCATATCTTGTTTATTCGCAAATACCAGAATTACTGCATCATTCAGCTCGTCTTCTTTTAACTAAAATGTAACATGTTTCAAATGTAAATTTATATTAACACATGATAAGAAACAGTCATAATCATAATCATAATATTTGGTTAATATACAAATTACATCATTAATAAAACTCATTATCACACAGATAGACTTATTACCATATTAGCTAGTTCATTTTCTGCTTCTGCTATCCTCTTTGTGTCACTGGAATCGACAACAAATATCAATCCTTGCGTATTTTGATAATAATGACGCCAAAGAGGCCTGATTTTGTCTTGGCCACCGACATCCCAGACAGTGAAGCTAATGTTTTTATACTCAACTGTCTCCACATTGAAACCGATAGTCGGAATAGTTGTCACTATTTCACCGAGTTTTAGTTTGTAAAGTATAGTTGTTTTGCCTGCGGCATCGAGACCAACTGCAAAGAATGAATGCAAGATGAAAACAAAATACCCAAATATGAAATTAAACACCGCAAAGAGATACTAAGTGCAGATTAAAAACAATCTACGCAATCATATTTTGTGCTGCCATTTGCTTACCCATGAGGATACGCATTTGTTTTTTGCCAAAAAGTCTCGTAAAAACGCTAGAAATTGTTAGACCCATAGTCTTTATCACAACCACAACTGGAATATACACAAAAACGAAAATATCCTTCTTTTATATAAATCGATGACTACCTGACTAAACGTCAACTCAATCGGCAATCGTCAGCGCGGGCAACGTCACAGACGAAAATCTAATTGTGACACATAAGCAGTAAAATATAAAAATTATATATTTAATTTATATTAATCGAAGCTTTTATTTTGTGTAAAAAATAGTTGATCAAATTTATAAACTTAAAATAAAATATTATATTTTTATTTAACCATAGACAATCAAGCTCTTTTGTACTTGACTACTAGCCTTACGTGGTACACTTTTTCCTTTAGATTTTTATTATAAAAAATAAAAATTATATTTTATATGTATAGAAAATTACTTTTAAATTTTAATTCACCCGAAAATTTACATTTATTTATTTTTTATATTACAATGTAATATACTGTGATGTAATTTAAATGCTTTTAACATACGGTAATTGTAAGGCGAACGTTAACCATTTATTTTAATTTATCTCATAAAAGATTCAATTATATAGCTATTTTTATATAATTCATATATTAACCAGATATTTAAAAATATATACTGTACCTAATGTATTTTACCTAGTAGGACTTCTTTAAGAATATAATTTCCTAGTTAATTTATATGCTATTATATTATAAATATATTGGATGTATATTGCTTTCATTCTTTAATTAAAATATTTAAAGGTTATTATTTATAAGTATATATTTTTATAAGAAGGACATATTTAAAAACAAGTTACACTATGATTATTCTGTGTCCAATAAGATTCAGAGTAGACTGGCTGTCATGCGTCGTCATAGAAACGATTTTAAAAACTTTTAATTTTTTTGGCCGGGATCGACATGGAGGGTCTCGAAGGTAAGATTTTATTTTATTATTCTATAAATAATCAAAACACAAGACACCGCTAAGCAACCTGAATAAGTAATTACTTAAAACTGGTTTGTTTTGAAGACCCTTATAAAAGAATCTGTGTTTTTATTTAAAATATGAATATTATGGAGAAATAAACGTAAAAATATGAAAGACATTTATAACTAAAAGAATTAAAATAATTTTGACACATGTCGACACATTGATATGTTCTATGTAAAAACTAAAGCTTAATATTTATTTCATTATCCTTGTTTTGATTTTGGCTGATATCTATTTATTATGTCAATGTCATGGCATATACTTCAGTATATAAAAGCTTATATACTTATGTTTTTTTTAATAATTAAAGCTTTGAATGTGTAAAAACTCGTGACGTATTTTTTACATTCACAAAATAATTTTTATATGGCCCATTCAAATAAATATAAGCATCTTGTTCGCGTATTTATCCCCGCATTTATAGCGTAAGTTTCTTTAATATTTTTGTGTATATACATAAATTAATTAACGTAAAACGATACAGGTGCTTATATACTGGTTTCCATTTTATGTACATACAGTTTCTTATTATGGTTAAGCAAATACAGCATATATGGTGTAGGTCAGCTTATCGCACCTAGATTTCTATACCTCTTAAATATGCAATAGCGCGCAATTTGCTGAGTTACGTCATAAAAACAAAGGCCCACGCCTTTAAGGCAACATGCCACTACTATAACAAAGCCCACAGTTTTTAGCCTCTTATTAATTTATAAACAAACTTTTAAAACAGCTATCGTTTCGTATCTGTTTATAATAGTTTTATATCACATTAACAACTTGCTAGGCGATGAAATCAAATACGTATTTTTTCCATTTGAGCAACAATTTAAAAAATTATAATTCATTGACTATAGATAATTATATATCGTATATTATTGTTTATAATGATACATAGGTATATGGTATTAATACTAACCATGCGGAAAAAGTCAAGAAAAAGCAATTACGTTATTAAACATTTAAACTGAACTTTATTCTTAATAACGTTATAGTTTTGTACAAATTAATTTAAACGTAATTAAAACAATATTTAGTAAACTATATTGATAATGTCTGCTGACATTAAGCGGCGTAAAACTTTGAAATTTGACATGTATTATTCGATATATCCTAGGGGAGTGTACAAAGCACCAAGACCCGGGTTCCTTATAAATCTCACAGGAATAAAAAAGCGAGATTTTACGTTGCTTAGTAGATTTTAAGGAGTTGTTGCGTCAAATAACCACTTAAATTAGACGCTAAAAAGCAACATACAATGTACGCATTTTATTTTCAAGAATGTCCAATCATGATTGGATCCATCAATCAATTACTGGTGAAAGCGATTAGTTGCTATTTCAATATATTGATAGTTATTTATATATTTACCAAGTGTTATAGCAATACAAAATGCATGCTCATCTACCTTTGTGTAGGACTCACGATTTCGCCCACTTGAAGTGAGATTTTTTTTGTAATCACCGCTTTTTTTAGGGTTCCGTACCGTTTAAGGAAAAAAGGAACCTTATAAGATCACTTTGGTGTCCGTCCGTTTGTCTGTCTGCCTGTCTGTCAAAACTCTATCTCAGGAACGCTTGGAGATATCGAGTTGAAATTTAAACCATATACCTAAATCTACAGCCCCATGATGTCCTGACCAAAAGTATTTCTACATTTATCTTATTAGGTTAACCTAGAATTATGAAACTTGGCAGCTAGTATCTACAGGTAGTTCTACTTTGAATAATAATCTGAAAACTATATATTTGTGGTTAACTACCAAAATATAATAGCCTTAAAAGGGGGCAGATTTATTATTAAAGCCACTAGTTCAAATGATGTATCAGATGAAAGACCTCTGGCTAAGCTAAGCCTGAATTTCAGAAAAATCAACATCGACTTCCTTTATCGCCTTCCTTTATCCCAACATCGCTTGACTTTAAATTTTTGTACGGAACCCTCGGTGGGCGAACCCGACTCACACTTGTTTTTGATGTCATTGATGTCAATGAACGAATCTCGATCCAATTGGTTCGCGAAATAAATTCATATCAAGCGAAGCGAACCAATTTGTTACTATGCTGAAGTTGTTAAAGATAATTTGTAAATTGATTTTTTTAAATATATATGAAAATTGCGAGTTTTTGTATTTTAAAAAAAAAATAATATCTATTATTTCATTTTTAAGACAGAGCCGAAACATGGGAATGAGAAATTGTTTAATTAAAATTACCTTTATTACTTCCGAGTAAAAATTATTTATAACATTTTAATAATATAATGTAGAAATCATTTAAATTTAATCTTTTGTCGAATAATATTAAATACAACATAATTTGTGATTCTGTTCTGATTCGCGTGTAGTCTTTTGTCCTCGTTATAAGACAGTGCATTGACTCTAGACATCGAAACGAACTTTAACAAAACACATTGTTGCAAATTTTGGTGAAGTTCCAATTTTTTACACTCACATATAAAGAACTCAAGATCCCTATTAAGTAAAATCTCATGGATTTTGGAGTTATAGTATATTATAACATTTAATAACTGATAGATATGACGATATGGAAAACTAATAGGACCATCATTTACAAAAGAGGCCAGGCGAGAATCAGGAACTCAAGCCTGTGACTGTAAACGCGACAGGTTGTACGTTCTATTCCTTTTCGAGGATATTTTAATATTTAATATTTTAATTTCTTCGTTCTAGTGTCACAATACGTCGCGTCGCGGCGTTACGTTCTGCCACTTAACACGCAATGCCATAGTATGCAATAAAAGGAGGAACGGAGTTTCTAACACTAGGTTCCCTGGCCTAGCCCGCTGTGTGCGAGGTAGCGTGACGCAAAAAAAAACACTAAAAACCAATGTATAAAGAAAAAGCTCATCTTAAATTATATATGTTGGTTTAATATGTAACCTGAATCCGATTCCACATTGAGGTCAATGGGAAATCGGCATCATTGATCATTTGATTTATATGACCTATATTTCGATGCATTTTTACCGTTTCAATTGCACGATACCAGTAAGTATATGATTGTGAGTAAGGGGAGAGAAGGGGGACGAGAAGGGATCAATAACCTAGTCTTGAGGCTTTCTGCAATCAAATCAACAGCAATTAGTAGCTCAGGAACTCTACAATACAATGTGAAAAAACGAAAGAAAATGGGTCAACTATTAATTACGAACTTCTGTCGCTAGTATGCGGTTTCGTATTTTAGTATTTGAAATTCAGATGGAGTCGGTAACTTTATGTTCGCGATTTTATAATGTATAAAATAATAGAGTCGTCGTTTCAGCATACATTTGAGGTATTTTTTCGTTTTAAATTGAGAATTTGCTTTCTATATTTTTAAATACATACGAGTACTATGAACTAAACGAGCTTTGCTATATATAAGTTAAAAACGTGTATTTCTACTCATTTAAATATACGAGAATGATTTTTTCTGTACCTACATGCTGTATCACGCACATAGCAGGGTAGATAAAGAGAACCTGGGAAATAGTGTTAAGACACTCTGTTCTCACCAAGACACTTAAATTCCCCACTTTTGGCCTAATTCTGGAGACATTGCTTGTACTCGTCGTTACCAAAGCGACAAAATTAAATATTTCATATCATCGAATGGAAATCGAACCCACTACTGGCCTCAACGGCTTGAGAATGATTTTCCTTGTATCTATTTAGTTGATTGGAAATTAAGCTTTGGCAAATATACACAGTGAATTGTAAAATAATTAGTGTATATAGTTTATTTTGTGTGCTATCAAATGGCATCGAGATTTTGATGTGATTTGACTTCAACTATACGTTTTTCAATAGACTTATCTCTCCACTTTATTTGGTGGCTTTAACAATACGAACAGATAACATAAAGAAAAATAAGTTCTACTCAATATAGTTACTTGATTGGTATTAAAACAGAAAAATAATATAGAGAAAAATAATAAATTCCATTTTTCAATTTAACTACTTAATATACTTTTTTTGAAGAAAAGACGTACTCCTATACATCGTTGTGCAACACTAGTTAGTCATCGGAGCATTGATCAGCGTATACGTGGCGCACCACGGAGTGGTTGCCGCGTCAGGTCATGTTTGACCATGTGGAAAGTGGTGAGTTGGATGGCAATACGTACAATGTTGAGACGCTTGCAAAAACTTTATGATAACTTAGTCTTGAGGTAAATTGTTTATTATATTGTGCTATTTGTTACGTTTAATTAATTACGTATATGTGGATATTCTTGGCGCAAGGGCATAAGTATGTGAATGTAGACGTGACAGGTTGTGGAAACCCACGTTCGATTTCCACTAATTCATTCATTTCCATTTAATATTTTCATTTCCTCGCTCTGGTAAGGAGGCAACGCTTCGCGTTGAATTCAGCCAATCAACCCACAATGCCTCCAGAATTTAGCGGGAATTGGGAAAACGGAAGTGGTCTATTAGGGATGAAGCGTCTGAGCACTAGGTTCCCAGGTTCTGCCTATCCTGCTGTGAAGCTTATTATGTAGGTACCTGATTTGTATTATCTACTTACTTGTTAATATTTCACTAACATACCAGTACAAAGCGAATATATCCTTAATTTTCTGTTAATATGTCAGTTATTTAGTTAGTTGGTTGCGCCACATGCAATTTGACTTACAAAAACATTAAAACCCTTCATGTAAAAATAAAAAAATAAGTCAATAATTGATTTATAACTCAATAATTATTTTTTCTTTTAAATCATAATCGTTGAGTATTTTAGGAAATAATATTATCAAATTACTTGGATGGACCAAATAACACTATAATTGAGAAATAAATAAAACCAAACCGTTAAACATATTATATTATATTATATACATACATGATAAATCTGTTTTAAGTAGTTTCAGTTAAAATATGCTAAAAACGTGCACACATTTTTTTTTATCTAAGTAATGTAAAGTCGACGGTAGTGTTGAAAATTTTGTGTATAGCTCATCCATTTCAATATTTTAGTGTATTATGTTTATATCATACACGTATCCAGGCTAGTAGTGGCACAGGGGTACGAGTGTGTGACTTAAAACGCGACTGGTTTTGGGTTTATCCCCACTCGAGGAAATTCAATATTTATTTACATTTACACGCAATGCCTTCAGAACTCGGCGGAAAATGAGGAAACGAGTGTCTTAACACTAGGTTCCCTCTACCTACTCTGATATGTGTAATATACAGCGAGAAACCGATATTTTTTTATCATCTTGTATGATAAAAAAATATCGGTTTCTATCACAAGCTTTAATCTAGCTTTGGATTCGTCACGAGCACGACAGACATTTGATTCAAATGACATGAGTATGTTATAGTCACGTCTTATACATTAAGCCGTTGCAAATCATTTCATTAGAAAGCGATATATTAGGTAGATTTATAGTAGCGTCGTAGCGGCATCTATGCACATTACGGTTTTTGCATTATTATGTTCTTTACATACATACATACTAAATATGTTCTTCAAGTATTAAAGGTACAAGAATTTATCTTAAGCTATCATTTGCTTTACGAATAAAAACGTCAAACTCGTTTACATAAGTTCGGCATAATTAAGAATTTGAATGAGACTCATATTATAAAAAAACCCATATTATAAAAATAGGTATACCTAGATAGTATATATCTTCTATATAGTAGGTACTTGTGCCTGTGGCTTCGCTCTATTGGCCTGCACGATTTTTTATTTAAATAAATTAAATTGTCTGTGTGCTGTTATTATACATATTCAAAGCATACTTATTACGAAGCTCGCAAGAAATTCCATTTTAACGTCATTTTGATTGTTGGTGATGATGATTATGCCTTTCTTAAGAGATGGACAATTTAACACAAAAATATTTCTTCAATTTGGTCCTGTATTTTCTGAGATTAAACCCCTTCCCACGGTCTCTTGCGACGTACGACGTGAAAGCGGGATATACCTTTATTTTTTGTAATTTGATCCCATGAATAAGGTTACTGTGACATGTTATACTCAGGACATAGAGATATTCCGTCACAAAGTTTAGAACTTTTAAAGAGATTTCAGATTTTTTACAATTATTATTGTTAGTTCACTCCTATTGATCATAGCAAATATAATAAAACGAAGGGTTTTATTCTCGATTCATGAACTTACTAATGCAAAAAGATTATTTTAATTGAAACTAGTAGTGCGTCCAACCAAACGAATTTACTATTTATATTATTAGTATATAAATATACGTTTTATTTTTATCCGTGATTATGTATATATATAAAATATTTTATATTTGTGTTATGTATACGGTATAGGCACTTATCATAAAACCTATTAAAATATGTGTTTAATTAAATAATACTTGATATTTATAAAATTGATACGTTTTTCACGACATCGAATTACATAATAATAGCAAGTCCACAAGTGTCAGTTGTCGATGGCGACCACCCACGTGCTTGTAATACTTGTTGTTTTGATTTAATTATATATATTTACAATCATATACAATAAAATATTTTAAGTTTTACATTCATAAGTTTAACATTTGTACAAGAACATATCATATATCAAATTTTATAAAATATTATATATTATATAAATAAGTAATTAAGACCATTTTATAATTTAAAAAGCTAATGACGTTTAACTTGTGACTGGTTGCATAACGAATTGATGTTCTGGGTGAAGCTTAATTCGGTGACTTTATTACGAAATCGTGCATTGTCTCACACGTTTAGATTCGATGTGATTACACGTGCGACTTCGTTACGTCACTTCCTTGTTTTGAACACTGAATGAGCCCAGTGAAACCTGTTCCAAGGAGACCGGACTGTATATATATTACAATCAACTACACGCTGTATCCCGCACATTGCAGAGGAGACAGAGGGAACCTAATATTAAACCACCGAAGAAAATGAAAATATAACTGACTGGCCTCTCTATATTATATTATTTACATTTATATCTTGACTGATCATGAACGTGATGCTCTAAAAATTTCTGTTGCGTGAAGCATCTCCTTAGTCCTTTTATGTATAAGATACAAAGAGTTGTCTTACATTTCATGTCCTTTTGAAGCTTAGTCTCAATGGGGTCTTTACCGGTTTGTAAGTTATAGTTTATATACTTCTATAGTCATTTGTTATTAGTTATTTACTGACTCAATCGCCACGCACGCTATTATAAGTAATTTTCCATAGTATAGAGTATTTTTAATGTTTATGCTCATTTTATCAACACTCACGACCCAAATGTAAACAAAAGTATAACATCAGATCGAGCTGAGTACTCAAGTTATTACACTGTTTCATTCGTAAAAGTATTCAATAATGCAATTTCACTTGAAATACTATTGAAGGTGATTTACATTTCTATTTGTACGTAATTACAAACGTAAATGTTCTATTAATTCATCGATGATTTCTTCGCGTAACAAATTACGAGTGCAAATTTACATTAACTGGCAACTATGTGTTTAAAGACTGGTACATATTATATTTATTTGTATGGGCATACAAAAAAGGATTAAAATTATGTAGAGTCGTAAAATTCTTGCTCTTCCTTTGTCTATTTCTTGTTTAATTTCAATATATTTAATTTATTTAAATTATTATGCATATGCATTAATCTTAATAATGGTGAATATTTTTTGTTATTAAAATATAGCTAATAGAGATATACTTTAATAATGTATATTATTCTTATTACTAAGTTGTTTTATAGCGGGTTAGGCGCAGTGATGCAAGTCAGGACCGCTGCTTTATACTTGGCCGACTCTATTTCCCTAGGGGATACTATTGAAATATTGTATTGCGATAAGAATTTTTATTTTCATAGAAGTTCTTTATTAATTAAATAGATAAACATTTTAAATGTGTAATTTATTACTCACAAAAATAATTAAGAGTATATTACTAGATTGTTTTACGTTTTAACGGAAACATTTTAAATTCCTCCCGTTTTTTGTCTCTTTCTTTTGTAAGCCTAGTCCTGTCGCACCCTTTGTGATTTATGCTCGCCCTTCCCAGCGAATGGAGTGGATCTTCTCGAAAGTGGCACTCATTAATTCCATTTTTAAAAAGACCAACGGATACGATGTCTCCGGTGTTGTCACCACTTTACCTACAAGACGCTTCAAAAGGCATCACCGTGAAATATATACATCGGTTAAGTTCTGTTTGTTTGGCTATTAACGGAAACGAAATTTTGTAAACGGAAATAAGGCACACGGATTCATAGCGATTTTTGTGACAGTGCGTACAGGGCCCGGCCGACACCACTAACTATTATTCCGCGCGTAACGCGTGCGCGTGCGCCGCTGCGTGTTCAGTATCAGTTGCGGCACCAGCACGATCAAGAATAGCCGTCGCTTAGATTGTGCTCGTTCGAAACATTGATCATAATTTATTTTATAACATAATGAAGGGCTGACTGTGTATAGTTAGTTTTGCTACCGTCATGTGAAAGTTGAATCAACTGAAAAGTTTTTACACAATTACAGAGAATATGATCTGTAGAAAATTTTAAATAACGTTTGGAACTTTTCATATTACATTTTTATCAATATTTGTTTGCGTTCATATGATACACATGTGATAAGAGTGAGTACAACGTAGATAATGGCCAAGTGACGCTCAGTATACGCTAACTTTGTTTACGGTAAACCTACTGGCACACATCACGTTTATATGCTGGAGTGTTGAAGCCACATTTAGTGCTTGTTTTATATGCAACAGACCAGTGATTGTAGTGATACGTATGAGTGATGCGCCTGCGCCGATGCAAGTATAGCGTTGGACCTATTTTCGTAGCACGGAAATAAGAGCGGCAAAAGGAGCAAAAAGCATTCACTGCCTAAAAACTCGAGGACGTACAGATCTATAGTGTATTTTTGTCTGATGTGATCTAATGTCCATAACAGTGGAGTGTTATATTAATTCGTAGTGTGACATATTCGAAAATGAAGAAGCGAACTATATCGAAACTGAAATCAATATTTGGTTCGAAGAAAGGTATGATTTTCTTTTCAACTTTTGCACTTAATATTTAACTATTATAATGTAACATCGTGAGAATATTATAACAGTTTTTATAAACAGGCTAAAGTCACGTGCCTTCAGTTATGTTGACCCTTTTTTTTATTAAGAATTTAACAATCTGATTTCCTTCATAAAGAGATTTTATATTAACGCATATTTTGAAATTAAAAAATTTCTGGAGAAATTATAAGTGGTATTTTTGTTGTTATTATATATATATTTTGTAACAAATTTAAAATCTTATAATAATTAATATATAATCGTCGTCTTTCATATTACTTTAAAAGTAGCGTCAAAAAAATGATATTCATAAAGTACTGTAAAAACGTAATGACTTAGTCGTTGTACCCGTTTTACTGTGGTTACTACTATTTTATTTTATATATCTTTTTTCATTTATTAGAAATTGTAATTTAAAAATGTTGAACTAAAAATTTTAAAGCTTATTGACTGATTTAATATTTTTACTTCCAATTGGCTCATTTTGCTATTATTGCATTATGTATACATAATGATACTTTCTTGCTTCACGGTGTATTCCGTATACAGTAGGGTAGGCAGAGGGAACCTAGTGTTAGGACACTATGTTCCCCATTTTACACTGAATTTCGAAAGCATTGCATGTTAAGTAGCGAAACTCAATACTGCGCTTTTCACAACAGAGCAAAGAAAAGAAAATATTAAACATGTCAATTCTTCGAGTAGGAATCGAACCCACAACCAGTCGCGTTTGCAGTGACACTTTGTGTCCCTGCGCTACGACTGGTCATACATAACAGCAATAGGCATATACATAATGATAGTGAATTAAAATGGCTCTACATCATTACACTACCTATGCGCATGCGATTTTAAAAAGTTTTATAAATCATCATACTCTATAAACAAATGATAATTTTATTATGACAATAGACAATATAAGTCAATTTCGCCAACATTCCTATCTCGGCTGTTTACAATTATTCTATTAAATCGCATATCTTCACGCCACTGCAGCTGGTCTGGTGAGTTTTTACTTCACTGTGCCCACCCCGCTCGAGATGAACAGCTGCACTCCCTGCTCTATAAAAATTCTCTCCAGAAATTATTAAAAAAAAACATTATAAATTCCCCTAGTCAGTTAAAAAGGAATATTTTTTATATAGTACGACGTCTTTCGTAATTGAATTTGCCGCCACGATTTGTTGTGTGATTTGTTTTAACTTATACGAGAGTTAAGCGTGAGTTGTAGTAATTAGTTAAAAGTAATTTAGCCATTTCATTTTGTAAGCGTGTCGTATTCTGTGAAGTGACAAACGTCAGTGACTAGGTTAAAAGATATCGACTCGTGCGCCGCTTGGCTGTGTACGTTTTTTTCATAGTGTCTCAGTGTCCCTACGAACGCTGTGCCGTGAACGTTATTTCAATGCCTCAGTGTCCCGTGTAACATGACGTATATAATACGGGTATTATAGTCGAGATAACCGAAACAAACGGAGTTGGCATAACGCGAAAAGCTAGTGATAAGGACGTCTTAGCTGCCTACTTCGTTTATTGGAACTCGCTGTTTTAACTTATGCTTGTGTTCAGTGCTCATGATAGCGCGTTTGGTGTTGTTCGTTTTAGTGAAATTGTGAATAATTTATATATTTTTCATATTTAAACATGTTGGCTTGCTTTTGTGGCAATCGAAGAACAGGTGAGATATTAATTTCGTATATTTTTTTTATATAATTATAATCTTATTGTTGTTTATAAATCTAGTAATATTGAATAAAGTTGTTATAAAGTTATTTAGAATATAATGATTAAGTTGTATGTATGATTACGCTTGACCTTCATTTTATAGCATAAATTAAATCTGCGTTGAAATATATTAACATTGAAGGTGACGGCAACTTAAGCATAATATAATGACAAACCTATCTTTATAGTATATCTTGTAAATTATACGTATATACAAAGATTTTTTTGTTATCTTCACGCTCTATCCCGCATATAACATTGTAGGCAAAGGGAACCTAGTGGTAAGACACTCGGTTCTCCACTTTCTGTTGTCCTTCCGCGGTATTGCGTTTTGAGTGGCGGAACTGAACGCCGCTCTTATTGCCTTGGTACCAGAGCGAAGAAATGTGAATATTAATAAATAATAAAATCCTTTCGTCGATTAGGAATAGAACCCACAATCGTGGCGTTCCTCTTGATATGGTTCCTTAAAAACGTGAATGAAACATAAGTATAACTAGAAATAGAACTGAATAAAAAAAATAGAACTGTATTAAAGTTAAATGCTTTTGACACTTTCTAATGGATATTATTATCTACTAAAGAGAATTTAATAGACTTATTGATATGATATTTATAAATTATTCCGCGAATACTTTTCCTTCTCTGAAATAAATTCTAATAACCGATTAAAGTAATTGATAGGCTATTTGAGTGCGTTTTATTCCGTTTTCTATACTTACCCGTGAAATTTTTTTCATGTTAAATGTGAAAATCAATATGTAAAATTAAAAATATAGTTGTCAATATAAAAAAAGGGGCCGTGTTTGCGCAGGGGTACAAGCGTGCAACTGTAATCCGACGGTTGTAGATTTTATTAGCACTCGGAGGAATCAATTATCATTTATTAATATTTTCGTTTCATCACTTTGGCGCAAAGACAAGAGGAGGTTTGGCGGCGTTGAGTTCTGCCACTCAACATGCAATGCCTCGAAGATTTGGCGGAAAGTGGACAATCGACTGTCTTAACACTACGTCCCCTGCGCTATATGCGGGATACAACGTAAATCCTAAAAAATAAAAATAAAGAAAAGTATAGATAATTAGAATTATTTTATTCGAGTGAAATACATATTAAACTCATAAAATACTAAATAACATATTCAATAGATAAAAAATCAATAAATAAAAAACCCAATATGTTTATTATAATTTATAATTTGAAAGCTATACGTTGAAAAAGTTATTGAAACGTTCATTGGCTAATAATAGAATTAGAGTTAACTATTTGTATTGCGCCTCTCCTCGTCTTCGAAATCGGTAACTTGTTGTTTGTCCAATTCTATTTATGAAGTGTAGGGCTTAGGACTGTAACGTATTTTTTTTTTTAGTTTTGTGGTAAAAAATTATATATTTGAATCATCGAACTTGAATAGTACTTGTAACATTTCATTATTATCCCTTACTATTTATTATAAGATTTTTTTTTCATATATCCTTCAGCCTATTTCTAATCTCTTACTTGTGTTGTATATGTACGTATTTTTTTATTTCTAATTTTTATTTATTTGTTATTATTTTCTTAAATATCTTTTCATTTTGCCGAACTGAAATGTTCGAGTTCGGCTACGTTTTTTTTTTTTATCCGTTTCCTAAAAATATTTTTCTATTCTTAATATAAACTTCTATCTTTATAAATGTAAAAAGTAATAGTCTTTCTTGGAATGTAAATTAATTCTTGTAATATTTTACCATTTAACCATAAATTAACATTAAGTAGAGACAACTTACTTAATGTGAGGCGAGTCGTGGCGCAGGAGCCAATCGTGCGACTGTAAACGCGACAGGTTGTGGATTCGATTCCCAATCATGGAAATAAAATATTTAATATCTCTCTATCGCTCTGGTTACGCGGCATTTAGTTTCTGCGCAATGCCTCCAGAATTCGGGGGAACGTGTCTTAATGGGAACAAAGTGTCTTATCACTAGGTTCTCCGGTTCCCTCTGCCTAATCCTCATATCTCCTCGTATAATACAGCGTGTATCTATCAGTGGCTCTTAACTCTCAGATCGTCAGAGAGAGAGATGAGAACTGGAGATTGCATTTTCATTCATAGATATATACATAATTTATAAACTAAAATGTCATCTCAAGCTCGATCTCAGACTTCAGAGCAGTTTATAAATACGGCCTTTAATGTCAGTTAAACGTCTGAGTGCGGCTGGTAGTAGAAATACAACCCTTTGCTTATTATGCGATATTATAATTGTAAAGGGTTTTAAAGTTTTGAAGCAGTTTATATTTATAACTTGCATACACGTCAATCGTTCGCTTTAATATATACTGTGCTTTTAGAGTGGTTAATACTTAGAAACGATATATATATATATATATATATAGTATATGAGGCCAGTCGTGGCGCAGGAGCAGCAAGTGACTGACTGTTGGTTGTGGGTTCGATCCTCACTAGAGGAAGTGAAATATTTATTTACATTTATATTGAAATTTCTTCGCACTAGTGTCGAGGCGGAGCGCGGCGTTGTATTCAGGCGCTCTATTTTTTTAATTTAATTTAATGTATAGTATATCGATACTGTTTAAAAGTAAATTTGTCGGTTACATCGCCGTTAACCTCTTCTCTTGCGTTATTTGAGATTGTATATTAATTTTCAATATATGAAATCGCGTATGATTCGGACGCATCGAGCATGAAGTGATTTCTATTTGTCTATTGGAAATATGAATCAGTTTGCTTTCCCTGTGTCGAGATTGTTTTCAGACTGTTTTTTAATGTGTCTGCAAGTTGAGCGGAATTATTGTTTTTAATTATAGATTTTTATGTTTATGTTTAATGGTATCGTTTAAATATTCGAAAGAAGCCAGTCGTGGCACAGGGGCACAAGTGTGACTGTAAACGCGACTGGTTGTGAGTTCGATCCGCACTCGTGGAAATTAAATATTTACTTAAATTTATATTTGTTTCTTCGCTCTGGTGTCGAGGCTAATCGCGGCGTTGAGTTCTGTCACTCAACACTCAATGCTTCCAGAATTCGGCAGAAAGTGGGGAACGGAGTGTCTTAACACAAAATTCCCTCTGCCTACCGTACTGTGGGGGATACAGCGTGACGTTGATAAATATTCCAAGATTTACCACTGTCATAAACTTTTAAATTAAATTCTTATATTTTTTTAAATATTTATTATAAGCTTTGTATACTATAGATACCTATTGTGCTGAGGACTCCATTGAAATAAGAAACTAATAAAAATAAGAAAAAATAGAAATAATAGTTTTAAAATATACCTACCTGATATTTTTGACATTTGAGCTTTTAACATTTACGTAACTTCCGCTAACGAGTCAAGTAAACCGAAGCATTTGTTAGACACGTACATTCTTGGTTCCCACGAACGTCACCTATGCTTCGTATGAAGATGCTGTATAACGTAACCTTTGTGAAGAAGAAAGTGTCCGACATTGTCTAATGAAGTATTTAATGTCTGAACCCACCGTGGGAGTCTCTTTTCCCACGTCGCCTGTCTACATGAGTACAGTCTGCGGTCTGTGGACAATGCGTTGGATTGGAAATTGATGTGACGTTTTTATTAGGGTCACTAGTCCATTGGGGTACTCCATTATGGATACGGAAAATTATATTGAAATATTTATTATTGTTTCACAGAAAGTAATATTTGAGGCTAGTGTAACCGTAAATGCGATTGATTGTGGGTTCGATCTCCACTCGAGGAATTGAAACATTAAGTTTATTTATATTTTCATTTCTGGTGTCGAACCACGTAATGCATTCAGAATTTGGCGAAAAGTGAGAAATGGAGTGTCTTAAGACTGGGTTCCCTCTGCCTACAGTGTGAAGCTGATAGAGATTATTGACTAGAAATTGACCGATAGGTATATATTTAATTTTATCAAGTACGTACACAGTTTGTCCTGTGTTTATTGTATTACTCTTTGGTCAATGCTATCTAACTCTACCAATCGTTTGTAAATAAGAGAGACGCATTTCATTTGATCGATCGATGACTCTTGATAACTTGGAAATATAATATCATTAAAGTATAATATTTCTTTATTTCTGGTGATTGCACAAGAGTCGTATCTAATTCGTGGTTACCAAAACGTGACTTTCTCATATAATATTGTTTTATCTTTAATTCTTTGTGACTACCAAATTCTTACTTCGTGCGACCTTTCATCTTGATATTTGCTCATGTTAGAGTAATTTAAATTTTTCGCTTTATTGCGTTTACGGAGTATAATTCTTAAATTTATACTATAAGTTACGCTTTCTATTACAATAAAATTTGAATGGGTTTTCGTAATTTTTATTAGATTAGCATAGTATCGTTTAAATTATAATTGGTAACGTATTCATTAGATATCCATATTTGTAATAATTTTAATAGAGTTTGTTATGATATAGTTATTCGATATTTTTATTGTGAATATTATGATATTCATCTTATGTAGAGCCTTACAATTATTAGTTTCATTATACTATTATCATATGTTTGTTTCCAAATGTTAAATGAATTAAATAAATAACCATATGTTATTTTAATTATCAATTTTTTTTTGGATAGTTAAATTTTAACTACTTTTTTTTTCTCATCTTCGACACGTAAGTCTATGTTCCCTTATAAAGTAAATTGATAATAATATTAAAGCTTAAAATCAAAACACAATTAGGGTGTCTTTATTCAAAAGCGACACCCCAATAAAATCTTTCCCTTCCTGTGCCAGGTGCCGCCTAGCACAGGAACACGTTATATTCCTACCGTTGTTATTTACTTCCTTATATGTTACACCATTATAATATTGCGTCCATCCTTGCTTATTCAACAATACAAATGAAACGACAATATCAAATCAAATCAGCTTCACACTGTATCGCGCACACAGCAGGGTAGGCAGAGGGAATCCAGTGTTAAGACACTCTGTTCTCCACTTTCTGCCGAATTCTGGGGGCATTGCGTATTGAGTGGCAGAACTCAACGCCGCGCTTAGCCTCGACACCAGAGCGAAGAAATGGAAATATAAATTTAAGTAAATAAAACAACAATAATTTAAAAAAACAAGATATTTTAAATAAAATTCTTTAAAGAGTTATCTTGATATCACTAAATATTTCCATAGGCCATTTTTAAGATGTTATCGTAAATGAGAATTATGAAAGCCAGCTGTATCTCGTGGCATCATTTAGCAGAGCGCACTGAGTTACGAAAATTAAACACAACGTAATAAATAGTAGCAAAAGTTCAACTTTACTTTAATATTGTACATAATCTTATGTAAACTTACCGTACAACCAACCAAGATAAATGATTGAACCTAAGCTAAGATGTCAAAATAATAACACATTTTTGGAATTTTTTGTGTGTTATTCCACAGTTAGAAAACAATTTGAACATATAATAAGCGTATAAGAGTTTCGAAGTAGCTTAATTGCTTAGTGATCTGAGAAGCACTGCACGTTCTCCAAGAAGCTCGGGTTCAAATCCCGCTACGTTCAAATTTTTACACGGTTTCTAAAAAAATAATAACACATTAATGTGTCTCCCTATATCTAAATACTATTTATAATTAAAACTATTGCACTTTTTTTACTTTTAATCTCCACATTATACTTATTTCCTTATGTTTTGATCACTAGTAAATAATATTTACCAAGATCTTAATTAAGAAGTTTTTGTTCAGACACGGTAACACGAGAGCTTGTTTGTTCAGCGCTTGTTACTCGGGAACCTTTGATGTGTATCGGACTCGGAGAAGGCAGACAGCGGTCCGCTTGTCAGTTGTTACCACTTACCAGCCTTCGTATCAAATAGACCTTCAATTTATGTTCACGGCACGCGTGAGCGATGTGCTGAGAATAATTATCGGATTTATTCCATGTAGTATTGAGAAGAGAATTGGAAAGGTCATTATGTGTTAAGAGTTAATGGCCATACATTTCAAGGAGTTATTATTCAACATGTTAAGCCAATACAAACTTAAAAACAAGTTTTAAAGACGTAAAATATAGTTTTCTTGACTTTTTAATACTGCATTCTATTCGTTCTGGTTTCTTTTTGTTTATTTAAGTATATTCTTCCATAGATAGTTAACTTCTTGTTAATGTTTGAATCTATAAAATATATATTTAAATCAGTTATTTTAATTTCACTTTTTCACAATCAAATGTGACGATATTTATTAAAATTTATTCAAGGTCGTGTTTAAACCTGAATGAAATTCTTTAATACAGCATAAAGCACAGATTTTGTAAAATTGGGCGGTAAACGCGTGTCGACAAAACCGGAATCGGGTGTCGTTGGATATGATTACGGAAAGGAAGCGGCTTCTCAACGTCGAGTTTGAACCTATTAGCTGAATACTAAAATAAGGGCCTTTGATTCATTACTGCTTGTAGCCCAGCATAAAAGTTCTCAATTTTCGTTAATACCAAATAAACACTCCTTAAAAACTTTATTTTTTCTTATTTCAGGGTAGGCAGCTAACCTAGTGTTTAGACACTCCGTTCTCACTTCTCCGCCGAATTTCGGAGGCATTGCGTGTTGAGAGTTATTTTTTGTATAATACTAAAACTGATCAAGTGGATTTTTGCATTCGTAATTACCTTTTAATGTTAGAAAATCGCGTGATCCTATGCTAGTAATTTTACAAATCGATTTGAAGGTCGGAGTTACGTCATGTTTACCTTCTGTGCCCTTGCATATTATGCTTAACACCGATTTTTAGTCTTAAACTAAAGGCAAGATTATATACTATATACGTATAATACTGACACAAAATTATTATATAGTTTCTTATCATCCAATTAAGATATAGAAATAGATAGAAATATATAGACATATATAGATTTTCATTAATAAAAAAATTTTAGTTTTACAAATTCTGCAACTCAGTTTATATTTGTAAATATTTCTTCTAACCGAATACCGTAGGGGAGGTACGTCAAGAAAATGATAGTATAACAAATCATGTCTAATCATTTCACACACTACGTTTAAAATATTGTGGTTATATGTGACAAGCAAATATTACGCTCAACTGCAAATACCATTTTGTAATATTACAGCAAGTTAGCAGAAAATAAATTAACGCCCCTTCACACATTATATTCCTTGACTTCAATGTAAATTGCAAATATTTTTGGCATTTAGCATTAAGCAATAATTTAATCTGTTGCTGAATAAGTGATATATTCAGTTTAAAATTTGTGACTTTTTTTTATTTACTTTGCATATTAAAAACTTGGTTCTTTTTCTTTTCAGGCAAAAAGCATCAAGAACAACCGCAGTCTTCCAAATCTTCTAGAGCGGCAACTCCAGAATCACCAGAACCGGTATCTCCAACCGGGAACGAATCATTTAGACCAATACTTCGCACTCCACCACCTTCACGACTGGGGCCGCCACCCTCACCTCCAGTGCCCACGACCCCAAAAGCACCTGTTGCCCCCGAACCGTCAGGCCCGTTGCCACTGTCACCATGCCCCGTATGTGGCCGTACATTTGTTCCCGCGTCACTGGCGAAGCATGTCAAGATCTGCGAGAAGATGACCGTAAAAAAACGAAAAACCTTCGATTCTTCGAGACAACGACGTGAAGGTAAATACTTAACTAATATTTTTTTTAAATATTAGTAATATGTAAACAACTTTCTTTAAATATCTTTTCGTTTTGACATTCAATACAATTCTGGCGGTGATAGCTTAGTGTAGTTTGTTAATTAAAGGGCAATTAAGGAATCCAAATTGTTTACATCAAACAGAACAATAGAACAATACCATTAGTAGATCTTTTTGATGTATGATGTATATGTGATTATTTGTTTTTTTCTCACTTACAAAGTGAGAAAAATGAGCATGCGGCATGCTTTATTTAGAAAATAGAAGTGCATTGATATAAACCTTATGTTTTGTGGGTAACAAGGACCGGCCACAGATACCGGTAATGGTTTTGGTAAGTGGACCATATTTACATTGAATTCTATGTCAATTAACTGTTCTGTCGAATGTGAACATATTTCTAACAGAATCGCATTATGCGTAAATTTCGTATTCCATGTTAATACTAAATCTGGAATAGGTAAGCCATATCGGCGTGAATCGTAAATCTTTATTGACCTACAATTGTGATACGGTTAGTTAAATAGTTGTGTTTCAATGTGGGTATAGGTGCTGTAATAAATAGTAACTAACGTGAAAGTTGGCTTGATTTTAATATCCTCTTTCGGGTGAAGTGAGTATAAGCCTATTGAATAGACTTATGTCTTGAGTTGCCCTACGCAAGGCACACGTGTTGGGCAAGGGCACAAGGGACTATGAGTTTGATTCCTAGAAAGTTGAAACCCAGTGTCTTGTCACCTTCCTATATGCTATATACAGCGTGAAGCTGAAAAAAAAAAGAATAAACTTACGTCAACAATTATTTATTATTATCCTGAAATAAAAAAAATGGATAATAATACATTTGTCGCAATTTTCTATTTCATCGAAAATCTTATACTTACTTGTAATCTTCTGTTGCGGATCAATATACGAAAAGGCGTGGTAAGAATATTAAAATACAAGGTCGTCAGTTAATTTGATGCCATCCGCTGGGACCAGACTCGGCCCACTAACGACCAGTGTTTCTCGAACTCAAAATATTGAACTCCATTTACACATAATATCAATCAGTACTTTAACACAGTCCCAAAGAGGTCTGCATTTACACATTTTGCTTGTGTTGCGCCGAGTTCGGTAACTGACGCCTACTGTTGCATTTAACTGGCTAATCGTGAATCATCTTTATAATATTATTAGCTTGATGATGGTATAAATGAATATATTATCTGTTTCATTCTGTGTCTTCGATTAGATGCACGTGATTTTATTGGAAATTATATATAAATATTTTTAAAGACATCAAAAAGGAGATTGAGATTTGTTCACATATTGTAACTAGACGCTGTAGCATGTTCACAACATGTACCACACTTACAGGCACGGATTTAGCACAATACTTGCCAAAGAATTTCGGTCTTCCAGAAAACAGCCCATTCCTCGAGAAGAGTCCACCCAACACTGCCAAAGCCGCCATCAAACCTAAGACTCATTCAGTGAGGAGTACAATTACTAAGGTATTTTTTTAAAATATTAATTCACTGTGTGTAACTGTAAATGCGTGGGTTCGATCCCCATTCGAGGACATTTAATATTTATTTAAATTTATATATTCATTTCTTCGCTTTTGTGTCAAGGCCAAGCGCGGCGTTGTATTCCACTACTAACACACTATGCCTCCAGAATTCGAAGAAATGTGGGGAACGGAGTATTTTAACACTGTAGTACCCTGCTGTGTGCGGGATACAGCGTGATTTTATTTTCAATTCATTGTTATTTTTTTATATTAACAAACTTATTTGGAATTTTTAACTTAATAATTTTAAATGTGAAGAAGAAGTTGTACTTGAGATTTAAAGTGATTGTGCCATATTCATAAATACGAAGCTTAATTAAAATGTACTATGTATGTCACTAAAGATTTCTCTTTGCTGTTTAAGCATACTAAAAACAATTTCTTAATAATTAGTTATTCTGTACTAGTACTTAAAAGTCTCTGAATCTTTAAGGTTGCTTGTAAAAGAACCTACGCCCGACGAGTTCTATAGGCCTGACCTTTTCTCATTTAAAATATAGCCATGAAGCGTATTGTTGAATCGTATTTTGTTATGTTAATTGCTTCTCATTAGTGTCTGCGATGAACAGTGGCTGCTTTCATCTTTATGCCGAGTTATTTCTATAGGAGCTATATACAATCGGTTGTATATTTACTGATAATGTAAAGGAGAGAACAGATCTTTTATATTATTTAAATATTTTAAATTATAATTTAAAAAATACCTATACTACGTAACAAATACTTGATCTTTTAATGTGCTATTTCGTATTGACAATAGTATGTAGAGTTATGTATGTCGTTTCAAATATTATATGTAAATAGTGAAATCATTCATAAAACTGTAATAAGTCGAAATGGAGTATTTACTTAACCCTTTAGCCCGCGGCGGATCTCCAAAAGTGTCCGCACTGTCAGCGCGCGTTCGGCGTGCGCGCGTTCGAGCGGCACGTGGAGTGGTGCGCGGACAAGGCGCGCCTGCTGCCCGCCGCGCCCGCCGCGCCGCCGCCGCACCTCGCCGGCGCCAAGCAGCGCCTCAACGCGCGCACGCAGTACAAGGCGCCGCCCGTGCGCGGCAGACGGTCAGTTGTCTAGAGAACTAGGGCTACACTCAGTACTTCACCGGCCGTCTGCCGTCATATTAATAGCGATTGCGAGCTTAACTTTATAGGAAAATAAAAATAACTTATTTCCTCTAAGTTGAAAATAAACCCAAAATTATTGCGTGTCAGTCAGACACAGATTCACTGCGCCATGACGACCTCTTATCATTGTCTAAATATTTTGAGTTGTGCAAAGATTTATCACATACTTATAATGTCCTTTTGTTTCTCTTTAAAATAATATCTTCATATTTATGTTAACAATTATCGTAATATATTTCTTCAATTCTATAAGGTCTTGTCTTTGCGTAATAATTCAAAATTTTATTTTCGATTTAAATAAACAAACACTAAATTCTAAGGGAAGATGCCAAAATACAATTATGGAATTTAAATTGGCGAAGCCGTTTCTGAGATTAGCGTGCACAAACGCGCAGACAAATAGCAGCGCAGACAATACAATCTTTATATTGACATTCCTTTCTTATTTATGAAACGATTAAAATAAAACAAAAACACTAAATGTTAAGGGATGATTGCCAAAATACGATAGTGAAAAAGGGTTAAGTCGTTTCTTAAATCCACGTGAACAAACGCACAGATAAAAAATATATTTTATATACATACATATATAGATAAATTTTTGTATTAATAAATTAAAACGATAGAGTTTAAAATTGTTACCGATATGATTTTATTTAAATCGTAGTAGTACTATAGAACTTAATAATTTCAAGTGAATAACGAATACGTTATACAATTTCCAGATCATCACAAACTCGTGAGAAATCGTCAAACAGCCGGTCGGCGTCCGTAGAGTCGACTCGAGGTATCTCTCCGCCCAGGGAATTTGGTGACTACAGGCACGGAAGGACGAGAGCCTCAGGTAAGGAAATTATGTCATTTGTGATACTTTCTTATTTAGAAACAAGAAAAGAGCATATTTAAAATAATTGTAAATAAAAAAAAATGTCTTTTATAATTCCTATATTGAGATTGTTATTATTGAAAGCTGAGAGATTCATATTTTTTTTTTAAACAAGCAAATAGAATATAGGTAATTAATTAGATAATGTAAGTTTCAAAATCACAGGGAAGTCTTCGACTTAATAATTATTTCTTTAGTAATTTAATAGTAAGTGTTGCTTAACATTTATATGAGTTCACTTTAAGCAGCTTCACTTACGAGGACATTAAAATAAATGTAACCATTCCTCCAAGCGGGAATTGAACCCACAAATATTACGTTTACTAGCCAAGTTAGTCGCCCTAAACCGATTAAATTTAAGAGATCCTAACATTATGCTATAAGAATATGAAATTCCTATATCAATTTTTAATCAATCGTCGTATATTTCCAGAATCGATGTCTAGCAACGATTGTCATGAAGACGTTTCACCGCACATGCCGGTCATAAGAAATTCAAGAGCTTCACAAAACAACTCATCCGGCGATGCCAATGTTAAAGCGAGACAAGCAAGACTTGCAAGAGACATTAGCAGTTCTAGGTACTGTAAAATACTGTGCTTTCTAAATATGTATATACTTGTATCCCATTTGTAACTGTAGAATACGGATAGTCTTTTATGGAACTAAAGTTAAAAATATGTATTGTAATGTTATTTTGTGTTTAACTAGTATTACCATGATTTAGTTATTATACCAAATAAGGGGAAAGGAAGGAGTATGTTGCAATAATTTGTATTTTATTATTACTTTATTTATAATTTATAATTGATTTATCGTTCCTGTCTCCTTGTTTGTTCTCTTCCGGTATCTATTGAAATCCTTCCTTTTCCTTTTTCCTAGAGATATCCAGGAACCTCCCACATCCTCTATCCAAGAAAGCAATACCGATCTTAACCTCAACAAAAAAGACACCCAAAAACCTATTAATAGACTCAACGCCAAAAAGAGACATTATTTAAAAAAGTTAGAAGAGATTTCCAATAAATATAATGAAAGAAAATCTAAAGCAGAAGAAAAAGAGAAAACTAATAAAACTTTAGATAAAAAAGAATGTTTTACAAAAAGCCAGATTCCTGTGCCAAAGAAATTAAAAGTAAAACATGTAAAAGAAATGGAAAAAGAACGTTTGACACTAAACACTAAAATAAGTGATAGCAATGATAACCTTAATGATGATAAATTAATAGAAGCATCCTTAATGAATGGCGTTGAATCTAACATTAAATTATCACAGCCAAATACCAAAACAAAAGCAAATACTAAACGCAAAGTAAAAAAGGAAACTTCTAAGATTATCAAAGAAAGTAAAATAAGTTTGGATAGTCTCGAAGAATGTGGAGACGTGACACAAGGAAAAAAATGTCAGTCAGTAGGAATAAATACTGAGTTGTTATGTCCTTGCGTGCCGTGTGTCATACACGAGACGGACGCTAAAACATCAATTAAAAAACAAAATAAAAATATTAAACCATCCTCAGCTACATTAAAATATAACAAAAATATTGATTCAAATCCAATGGTTGAATTGTTATATAAGAATCCAAATATGACTAGTTCTTGTGATATTGGTATCAAACAAATTGAAGAAAATATTGATTTAGATGATACTGAAAGTTTTGAAAACTGTGATCAATCAGAAGTGAATATATGTCAACAAGCTGAAGATGTTGTGGTTTTTTTAAAGAAAGACTTAAAAAATCATGTTTCTAAATTGGAAAATGAAGTAATTGAAAAACAAATAGGTGAACCAGAGCAAGACTCATTAGAAAACATTAAAGATAATATATCTAATTTGTCAATCGAAAATATAGAAGATAAGTATGAACATGATTTGAGCGAAGAAAATTTTGAAGACTCATTTGATGGTGATAAAGAAAAAAACGAGTATAACGATATAAGTCGTCATGGCAGCGGTGATACATATACAAAGTTTACTGAAGACGCTGCAGATTTAGAAGAATTTCTTTATTTGACTGATAAGATGATTGAAGATCATGAAAAGAAAGAATCTCAAAAAGTTGAAATAGAGCAATGTATTGAAAATTTTCACACACCGAACACAAATTCTTTAGAGTGCTTGAATAATGTTTCAAATGATAGCATGAAACAAGATGACATACCTCAACCTATTTTCTCGGACACTTTAGAAGATCTAAAGAATAGCCTTAAAGAAATCATGCAAGTAACTGACGACGATAATAATATTAAAATTAAAAACCCCGAAACAAAAAGCAATGTATGTGACCTAGAACATATAACGGTATATGGTTTAAAGTTTTACGATCGAAATCCTGCAGCGGAAAGTAACACTGAAATTAAATCCACTAAGACGAAGCTACCATCAATATGCGAAAATAATAAATGTACAGAAATAGTTACTAAAAGTAAATGCAATGTGTCGAATATATACAAAGTGAACAAGAGATGTACAATGTTGGGTGAACAAAAGCGTTTAGATAGTGATTATAGAACTTTCATTATAGAAGAGAGTCAGGAAAATGATGGAGTGCCGCCGTTAAAATTACCACGTATTGAAAATAAGAGGTTCCGTGTACTTTTACCTTAACTTTTTCTTAAATTAGGGCGTATTTACAAATTTAATTATTTTTATTTTATATTAGTAATGTTACATACTATTTAAAGCGATTTGAAATACGCCCTATTTTTACTAATTTCGCTTTAGCCTGTAATTTAGCTATATATTCCACAAGTATTGAACTTCTCCCAATATAAGGTAATAATATCATTTCTTTAAAAAATATATGTGTTTTCATATATTGAAGCGTTTAATACTAGATATTATTGAACTAAAAAATATTTTTCATTTTTTATTAATTGTACACTTTCAGACTGGACGATAATTATGATCCATTTGCATCGGCAGCTAGACAAATGAAAGAGCTCATGTCGTCAGACAACAATATTCCTAAAAAATCCCAAAGCTCCAAAGATCTTAGTCGAACCCTTCCCAGCTTACGTCCCTCTAAAGAAAAAATATCCACATCTTACCGTACAGATAATACTAAAATGATGAAGGATACTTTAAATAAAACATATCAAAAGACACCAACTTTACAAAGAATGAAATCGTTTGGTAGCACTAATAATGACAATAACAGTTCATTTGGTGGTAGGTGTAGTTCGTTCAGAATAAATAGAAGCGATAAAAAACCTAATCAGAAATTAAACACAACTTTCACCAAGTCAAGTAAAGAAAATATTAGTTCCACGGAAAAAACTTACTTTAATCGGTCCAGCAACTTAAATAGATCCTTTTCGAGTTATTCGAACTCCAGTTATAGTACCCCGAAACTAAAAGATAAAATCCCAAAAATGTCACAATCCATGCATCATGGATTTCAACGTACTACTACTGTCAAACAACCCTTAAAGTTAGATAAGATACACAAAAATGAAGAAAAGAAAGATTTTGTGAATCTCGACGCTATACTTACTTATGACAATACTTCGATGACTGACAGTAACTATATTGATCCCAGACTTATAAATGAAAATGATAATTTACCAATCAATGTTAACACCATTTTAAATAATCCTGATATAATAAGTAGTATGGAATCTTTATTAACTACGGAAAATTTACCAGCAAAGTTTGACTCCTTCAGTACTATAAAACATAATAATAATAATGATAAAAACAATTTATCAGACTCTCTGTACAGTAAATCAGAGACAAATAATAATAACAATAACAGTAACAAAACTAGTCCATCCTCGGACTTTAGTTCTCAATACGACAAAATCATGTCTTCTTTGGAACAAAGCATAGCTTCAAAGACTTCAGTGAGAGACGACGATTCTCTCTGTGAAGACTTTGATCTTGAAGAATTCATGATTACTTTCGATGAGCAGGTACTGAAACAAAATACAGAAAAACGCACTTGTAGCTCCACAACCCGAATAGTTGCTCAATCAGAATTTTCTAACGACGGTACCGAAACGAAAGTTGTAAACTCACCCAAGATAGTAAATAACAGTAGCAATGGTATGATTCCTGTTAACAAATCAACTTCTCTTGTTTTTAGCAGTAACAATATAGTAGGCGACAAGCTATTCCCATCCTCCGTTAAACGTTCCACATCCCTCCTTGATTCCATTCAAAAAAAATCTACACCAAAGTTGAACGACGCCAAGAATCATCACAAAACTGATCAACTCGAACAAGATCTGATGCAATCCTTGAAGGATTTCGATAAATTTTACGAATCTGAGAGAGCTGATAATCAGGCGATGCGGAAAGAGATTGTAAATAATAATAAAACTGCATATAGTGATGTAAAAAAAAAAGATGTTCGTCGGAAAGATCACAAGATGAATAGACACGATTCTGTAACTAACGGGAACTTCACGCCGAACGGGAAATCGCGCAATGATTCAGCGTATAGCAGGTTAGTCAGGTAACTAATAACAGCCATGGTGGGGTTAATACGCTTTTCATATTTAAAATACCAAAATCTTTTACAAACAAATAATTACAATGTCTTTGATATTTTTTTCAGTTTAAATAGAATATCACCATCTAAGCTTTCGTTATGTAATACAAAAGAGACGAGCATCAGGACGTCGCCCGAACAAGTGCCGGTCGGCTCGGACTCAAGTGGAAGTCAAAAAGATGAAATTCGATCAGTATCGAGTGAAGAATTCTTAGCAATGGAGAGGTCCGCGGAGTTAGAGGCACCTCTGAGAAAGGAAAAAGTCAAAGAGTTAACTGCACCTGTTGCTAAAGGTATTTTTTTAAAATTAATACTAAGTAAAAAATTTACGTGAAAATTCTTAGAAATTATCTTTATCAAGATACGTCGAAATGATGAGCACGCATGACTATTTAGCCATGGCACGAGTACAGGTGGCGTGGGTTAGAGTACAGCTGTGCTCGAGTTATTTATACGGTTTTTTTTTAATTATTTTCTGTACATATCAAACAATTTACACTCAATCTTACAATTACAATTGACTTGATTACGATTGAGTTGATTTTATAACAAATTCACGAAATTTATTAAATTTCTCAACAACTTATTCTTATATTTTCCCTTCCTATAATAGATAAACATACGCTATCCCGCGGCTCGTCACGCCAAAGCCCTTGGAGACCTCAAGAGACATTGAGCTCCAGTAGTTCCGAGACATCCATACATCGAGCTCAACCGCGGCTTTCCCGTTTCTGTCACGAGTGCGGGAACAAGTTCCCAGTGGAGACTGCCAAATTCTGCATCGAATGTGGTGTTAAAAGACTTGTAGTCTAGTTATATTTGTGAATTTGTGATTTCTAGTCTGTGTGCGAGTTGCGACTGATAGTGACAAGTGACAGGTTGCAATTGACAGTTGGATTGACGTTTGTATCAAAATGTACGCAGTTACGCACCAATTGTTCCACGTTAAAATGACAGAATACAACAGAGTTGTTTTATCGATATCATTTAAAAATAATTTTGAAAAAATATTATATGTAATATTACTAGTAATATGGTACTGATCGATACTGTATTGTAATATTTACATGTTAATGATTTCGGTTTACAATCATTGTGTACATTTTGATGAAAATTAATTCATTTGGTTTGTGTGTACTTAAAAGTTACAAGATGTTTATGTTTGTGCTTATTTAAAAGTTTTACTTAAAACATAATCTCATTGAGTGTTTATATATTATTTATTAAATTTGATCTTCCTTAATGGCCTTTATATTTTATTTGCTAATTTTTGACCAATCACAGGCACATAAAATGTCTCAATACATTATTGAGACATTTTATTCTCGAATAAAATAATATATACATACATATAGATACACCTATGAAATATACAAACAGTTATATTATTTAATTAATATTATAGTGTTACCATAATTAGACAATTTTTTTTTCTTTAAATTAGTGCCTTTAACCTTAGATAGATTGTCAAAATCCTATTTATATAATCCTAAATGTATTTTCTTTTTAAACTGGGGCCAGATTCTTTAATGTCTGTGATATATCAGGTGACACTAAAAACCTCCAAACTGTTAAATGAAAATGTTAAGTGCCAATTTTAACTTGAGTTTCAATGGATTTTTTTAATTTATATTCATGTTTTGTTGTTGTTAATTATATTTTTTTTATATTTTAGTTCAACTTCCAATATTTCTAATTTTTAACATTTATTTTCTACAAATGTAGCCATTTTTAACAAGACTGATTTAATTTTCAAACATTTGTGAGTATGATCCTAACTTTCTGCTGACATACATTGTTTTAATGTTTATTACAATATCATGTAATAAATTAACATTTTAAATAATTCTATTGTTTTATTTGTCACATTGTACTAAACAAACTTAATTTAAGAATGTTTTTTTTAAATAAAATTGATTTGTTTGTAGTAACACAATAAATTTAATTTTTTTAACCGACTGGTAAGAAATTCGACCGTATTTTTTATGTTTATTACTTCAGAACTTTTGACTGGGTTAACAGATTTTGACAATTATTTTTTTAATCAAAAGCTGGCTCTCCCAGTCCGGTATCCATGAGAAAATCATATAAGTCGTGTCATCAATATCCCGTCAACCGATTACGATGATTATTTTTTTATTGGAGAGATAAGTTTGGTTAGGTTATGATTATGGGATCCAGTTAAAATTGAAGGCGTTTTTTTTTTATTATTATAGGATAGCCTCTATAGCTTCGGAGATGATATGGATGAGAGCGTAGTTAATTCTTAACTTTTTTGAACGAAAGTTATTTCAAATATTAATTTGAAAGCCTTGTACCATTTATTTGATCGCTATACTACATAAATTCAAAAATTATGTTATCATATTTACCGTTTTTGAGTGTTATTTTAAGCTAAGGACAGAAAAATATTTTTAGAACGCCTATAAAATTATAAACATTGAATTTTGTTGGACTGGAGTGTATGCCATATGTTCTTATCTTGATAAGTACATATGGTTCGAATCTGGCAACGTTAATACGAATTCGTATTTGGAAAGTGGGGAATGTAGTGTTTTAAGTTCTCTCTGCCTACCTTACCCCTGCATGAAGCGTGAAGCTGTTTTTTTTGCCGTTCCCCAATTCTAAATAGACAAATACATCGTAGGATAGGTAATAGAATTGTATTTAAATTTAGGGTAATTATGTGATATCTTAAAATTAAAAATAAGAAATATTTCTAAAACAGTCGATCTAAATTTTTTTACATAAAAAAATTGAGATACAACACTGGGGACCAGTCGTATTGCAGCATGGTACTTTGATTCTGTATACGACTAATGTACTGACTAGACAAAATATCCACAGACTACCAGCTATTTCACTGAAAAATTAACAAAAGTACCAATATACATTGTAAACAATATATAATTTTTCCAAAAGGTCAAATTGTAAAAAATACAATTTAATGCTCATATAAGCCCCTTAATGTGTAATAATTTTAATATTTTAGCAACTAATCCTGAATAGTCTCTCCGTCATGTTATTATTTCCAAATAACGTTTGAAACCCGAAACAAAGCTTAACTATGCATTAAATTCAATTTGTTTCATAGGAACTTGAAAATTGTCTTATTCTACTTATCTGTACGCATTCACAGACTATCGAAGACGACTCTTTTCTGTTCTTTTTCTATACTCATAGATGGAAACTTTTAACACAATTATTTAAAATAATCACCAGTCTTATTAATTTTAAGTAATCTCAGTCAATATCATCGGCACTTTAAATTAAAGCCATTTACCACCAAATCCAGTCCAGTATCGTAACACAAGGTTTACAGACGATGTTAGGCGCCGAATTCATTCTTTTATACAATTTTTTTATGGTAGGGTTTTTTGATTTAAAATATCACATGTATTGGTTGGGAATGTTAACAAAAGGTTTCGTAAAGAACTCATATTTTTCAACACAAAAAGCATATAACAGAGGTATTTGCATATTATATTGTACGTGTAATATGAGTGTTTTCGAAATCATTTATAAAATAAATGCCATGGATATTTTTTCACCAGTGTAATTAATTAACGTTTTCAAACTTTTGCAAAATTGGGCAAAAACTTGTCAGAGAATGCAAAAAAGGTTTCTTAACCATTTTATATAATCCCAAATCAGATTTTTAATAAAAAAAATGTATGTGCTTATAAATCTCTCTCTTGATTTAATATTAAAAAACTGTATATTAAATCAGCTTCACGCTGTATCCCGCACACAGCAGGAACCTAGTGTTAAGACACTCCGACCCCCACTCTCTGCCGAATTCTGGAGGCATTATGTGTTAAGTGGCAGAACTCAACGCCGCGCTTAGCCTCGACATCAGAGCGAAGAAATGCAAATATAAATTTAAGTAAATATTTCATCT